>JZKD02S1592882.1:75840-95094 GCA_000966675.3 Picea glauca
GCCTCCTTATATAAGCTTGGAGAGACCCAACCACTTGAGAGATATTTGGGATAAGTTGAGGATTCCTCTCCTTCAGTTGTGGATCTTCCCTAAGATCATTCCTTGAACTCATATTCAAATCCAACCAACTTCAGAGATTGAGGGGATTCTTCCCTGATTTCCTCCAACAAACCAAATTTCGCCCAAAAAAGGCCATCGCTCCCTCAAAAGGGACACAGAGCGTTGGAACGCTCCCCTAGAAGAGGGTACAGAGTGCCATCACTCCCTAACAATATGTAGGGGAGCGCTCCTTTCCAAATTTGACTTTTGAGTGGCTTTTTCAGTTGCAAAAGGCTCGTATTCCTTGTCAATTGATTTCTCCTCTTCAAAACTATTCTTTGAGGTGTCTTAAGTGTCCTAATGATGTCGTTAAAGGCACAACATAGGCATGATGGAAGTATGATGTTTGTGACACTTGTGGTCAATATGCGACACTTGCGGACAAGATGTGACACTTACAACACTTGTAATGACAACACTTGTGACACTATTGAAGTGAGTAATTTTGATGTGTAACAGATTGCCCCCCAAACTACGAAGTCAAAAGACGATGATGACTAAAGTAATTTGTAGACTTTTTCGATCAAAGGTATGGATGCAAAAAGGCTGGAAAAATTTGCACACAACCATCAAACAAATATTATGACATATTTCAAACCCAAGGCAGGTATACCTATGCTTGAGTGATAAATACTTTTTCAAGTATGGCCGTCATAGAATACATTGTGGATCCATAATTATACTGACAAAAAGTATAGACACCAAACATACAATGTGGATCTATACTTCCATGACATGAACTGATCGTAGCCACGAAGAATACGCAGTGGATCTATGAGATGACAAGACATAGCCACGACCAATACAAAGTGGATCTATGTAACAGTATATGTGTCATAGTTCAAGAGAAAAATCCTTCGCAACATGGGAAAAGTATATATCATAGTGATGACTCAACCCAGGGTATTCTTACCAATCCCAATGTAGTACGAATCTAACCATGTGAATAGATGTCCTGATGTCGAACATGGCAGAAACCACTTGAATACTGGTCAATGAGGTAAACCATTAACAAGCACGAGGGAGATCACCATTGATGTCAATGATTCCCAAGTTACTCTAGTACATTCCAACGAATGTGAATGGATGAGATGAAGTCAAACATCCGTGGAATCATCCAATTAGAGTTCAATGATGTAAACCCATTGTCGGACATGAGGAGTCCTTCCATTGAGGCATGTAGGTCCCAAGGTACTAATTGGTTTCTAAGTCTAGTTCCTAGATGATGTGTTGAGGTCGACAGGAATAGACTCGTCGCAAGAGGGCCTTGATGTATCCCCCATCAATGACATGAAATTGACACAGAGATGTAATTTGGTAGATCAAATGAACATGGACTGACATGGGTATTGAAACAAGATATTTGTGATGGCTGACTCTCGAGGTAAATACTTCCCTTGAACACTGAGGCACAATAGTAGAAACATGACATGGACCAAAACATGATGATGTAGTGGACACTATGACTTTCGTCAGGTGACCCAAAGGAGTAAGAAAACTTAGAGGATTGGTTCAGTGTAGAGGTTCAGTGGATTGAAATGTGTGCAAAGATAAAATGTTATGTTCAACGGTGACTGTAAGGTCACTAGTAAAGTTCTCAAAAACTGTGTGGCTTGCTTCTTTCAATTTTTTCCCCCATCCAGATAGACGAGTACCTCTTTTTGGTTTAATGAGCTCAATGAGGGTAACACATGCTCGATATAACTCACCTTCGGTAAGTTCATCTTCCTTTATTTAACGAATTGAAAGAAGTAAGGGTTCGATCCCATATGGGCCCTTCAATGTATGATTGTTTTAACAAGTCCAGAGAAGGTAAACTCGGTTGTTTTTCATATTTAGAGTGTCTGAAAATGACTTAAAGACGACTCAAATGTGGTCCTTTTTCATAATATTAGTCTCGCAAGGCCGAAAAAGAGATAAATTATCACTCGAAAGACACCCTTTCAAACCTTTTAACGAGTGGGAAAGGAAGTAAGATCACTCGGCAATCTTTTCACGTTTAGAGAGTCTGAAAAGAGCTTAAAGGAGACTCTAAGGGGTTCCTTTTTCGTGTATCCATGCGAGCCCAAAAAAGAGATAAAAGGTTGCTCGGTTACATTCTCATGTTTTTACGAGCGCGAGAAAGAACAAGGACTAAGCTCGGTACCCCCAGATTTAAAAGTTAGTGGCTTAACTCTAGAATGATCATCAAAAGGCTGGAGACATGCCCCCCAAGATTCAATTCATTCATCGACTTCGAGGTTGTCACCAATTTATGTACTAGATGGAGAAAAAGGATACAGGTGGATGAAAAGAAGGTTCCAATACGAGACCTAACAAAAGACTCGACTCGACATCTACGAGATATGGCGAAAGACTCGACTTGACAGGAGAGGTGACTATTTCATTTTTTAATGAGCTTGATACAAGAAAAGAACTATGCTCAGGGCTCCAGGTTCAATCCCTGGATTTTTGTTTCATTTTTTAATGAGATTTCCACAGAGAGAAAAACTATGCTCATAACCTCTGTTTCATTTTTTAACGAGCTTGCCACAGAGAAGAGAAACTATGCTCATGACCTCTGTTTCATTTTTTTAACGAGCTTGCCACAGAGAAGAAAACTATGCTTGTGACCTCTGTTTCATTTTTTAACGAGCTTTCCACAGAGAAGAAAACTATGCTCGTGGACTCTTCTTGTTCATGGATTCCAAGAGGATAATTCTCTGGAAGGACACCATGTCAAGGGACAAAAATTGGTCATGGCTTCCAAGAGATCTTCACTGGATGGAAGAACAGTGATCTGGAAGGAACACATGTCGAGGGTCACGATAGGGGTAAGGATATCAGGCTCCAATAGCCCTATCGAAGAGATCACCATGTCAACTACCGTATCAAAATCATCAGAATTTGAAGTCATGGGAGACAGTGCCACATAATTGACCTATGGCAGGGGTGATATCGACTACATATAAGACCTGGTTAGGGAGGTTATTGGGTTGATGGTCAAGTCAGGGCCAACAAACGAAAGTTGATCAATAGTCACCATTCTTCCATCATGCAGGAAAGATATCACATGGAAAAAAGTGGACACAATAGCTTTCATGGAATAGACGTAATCTCGCCCAAGGAGTAAATTGAAATCCAAGGGGTCCTGGACTACCATAACATCAATAAAGACTATTTTCCCTCCTAAAGTTACCAGAAACTGAGGAAGGATCCCTAAAGGGTGATTGGTTATTTTTTTGAAGGCAAACAGAGTCTGGGTAACCGACACAAGCTTAGGATAACCCAAAGCTTGCCAAGCAATAGAGGACAAAATGCTAACGGATGAACCTTCATCTATCAGCATATGAGGAACGTCCCGACCACAAACCTGAACTAGAATATTAAAAGGAATGTGAGAGGGGAGATGAGGTTTAGTTAGCCCACCCCAATCAAAAAGGATGGCCTCATTACTTGGAGGGGTTTTCGCATGAGAAGGAGAAATTCCCCCCGGCACGATAGATCTTGTATCAACGAGAAAAATGTGGGCAGAATCGGGTTTAATCTCTAACAGGGGAGTAGGATCGATCGAATCAACCACCTTGGCACTCTTCAGAGGAAGAGTGGGATTGACCGATGATCTAACCGGATCAACCACTTTGGAACTCTTTGGATGAAGGGTGGGACTGACCGATGAAGGGACTAGATCAGTCACTTTGGCAATCTTCGAATGAAGGGTGGGACTGGCCAATGAAGGGACTGGATCAGTCACTTTGTCACTCATCAGAGGAAGAGTGGGATTGATCGATGAAGTAATTGGAGCAACCACTTTGGCACTCGTCAGAGGAGGAGTGGGATTGACAGATGAAGTCACCAGAGCAACCACTTTGGCACTTGTCAGAGAAGGAGTGGGATCTATCGATGGTGGAATCGGATTGATGACTTTGACACTCTTCAGATGAAGGGTGGGACTGACCAATGACGAGACTGGATCAGTCACTTGGGTTTCACTTTCTAGATGAAAAGTGGGGCTGATCGATGACAGAAATGGATCAGCTACTTTGGTGAGTGGTTCAATTGAGGATGAAACTAGATTGACCACCGGATCAATCGAATTGATCAGAGATAGAACCGGATTGACCATTCCATCAACTAAATATGGGTTGGGGGGAATCTTACAATAACCAGTTGGAAGTTGAATCTTTTCCAAAAGAGAAGAAGCCTCGTCCATACAAGGAAAAAGGTGAGAATAATGATCACCTCTGCATAACATACAAGGGAATTTGACAGTTGTCTTCTTCTTACCGACCTTAACGTCACTAGTTGACAGGGTATCACCGGCATGACCAGCAGGGGCCAATGATGTGGAGGACCACACTTCTAAGACCTTTGGAATACCAGGGAAATCCATCAGAAAGTGGTCACCTTTACAAAGACTGCAAGGGAATTTGGATTTCAGATTCTTCATTTTAATCTTGTTGACCTCATCAACACTCCCAATACTATTAATAGTAGATGGTTGTTTGGATCCAAAATTTGATGTAGTTGGAGGTTTGGTCCCTTTCTGGTTCTTCTTCTTCTATTTTTGTTTCTTCTTCTTCTTATCAACCTGGCTACTCAATTTAGAGATTTCACTAGGAAAATAAGGAGAAATGGAAGGAGACCTTACAGACGAAGAAGGTGAAAGGTCGACATGAGGTTGATATGTGGGTGGTGTGCTTACATCTGAAGCATCTGCATTCAAGATGACTGGAGTGGAAAAAAACCATACCAATAACCCAATTGTGAGACCTGGAAGGCTCAAAGTAGCGATGTAAGGAGGACCAACATTTTCGTAAGAAGGAAAAACAAAGGGTTCCCCTGGAAAAGGGGTTCCTTCATTGGTCATCCCGAGAACTGACGCCATAAAAATAAAGATCCAACCTAGATTCTGCTAGGGAGAACAAATAGCACACGCTAAAAATATAGTAAGCAAGCAAGCAAACAAAATATTCTCACAATATGCACACTAGTTGGTGATGAAATCCAACGTCGCAGGAACAAAGTAAGAAGGGGCTGAGATAGAGCGGGTGGAAAAGTTACGTTGACGACCTGCTTAACGGACTTACACCATGGTGCAATCTCCCACACATAATCATGGGTATACCCTCCAAGGAGCCCGAGTGAGTCTGGCCAACGTCGATTCTAGGTACCGTGAAGACTTTCCCCTCCACATTCACCTCGTGTAAAGACCCTAAAGAGATAGGCCACTAAGGTTACCAACTACAATAGTGATTCCTAGGGAAATAGTCGATAGTCTGATCCACGCGCAAGGGCAGGGTATCTAGCCCGAAATCAACTTGAAAGGCTTCCACTCATCATTGTGGGTATACCTTCAAGCGACCCCCAAAATACGCGCAATCTCTACACCAAGACCAACAAAGCAAGGTGAGTAACTCTGCTAGTCTCAATGCAACCTCAGGTTTGACCCTTATGTGAGAAGGGCTTCCCAGGACAAAATGTAGCAATTGAATTTCACCGCTCCCTAACACAAGATCATATGTTTGTTTGCAGCTTTGGAAAGTTATCTTTCACGCCTATTCCAAAGCCCTACAACTAATCTAATGTACGTTTGCTACCAAAAAATGTAAAAATGTCTAATCAATTTTAGTTTAGCGCTTGATTTTTAAATCTCTTGTTACTCAAAAGGAAAATGGCGTGGACAATATGGTGTTTTGACCGACTCGAAAGTTATGCAAAGATATGAAGATGCAATATTTTCATTTTGATGAAAGGTATGCTACGAGAAGGAGAAAACATTCATCATTTCAAATGCACAATGTCCCAAAATGTGAAAAAACATGCAATTCCGCTACTTTAAATGCAAGCATTCAAGGAAGACAATAAAATGCGAAGAAGAATCCAAGAAAATATAGGGAGAATAGAGAAACCACTCAAAACTTAATTGCTTGGGAAAATGACCTCAAAGATCAAATGGAATGGTGCATAGACCTTTGAATTTCCTCACAAAATCTTCCACTCAGTTAGATAAATGAGAAGAAAATAGTAAGTTGAATCTAAATCAACAAAGACAAAGATTGACTTCTAGGTAAGGAAGAAAAATGTCAAAATTCCAAACAAAAGGTGATCAATTCTTAGAAAGCAGAGTGTTGAAGGCCAAATCAAGGATGTACTGAGATGATAAGACTCTGAGAAAGTGCCAAAAACAAAAAGTGAACCTTTGAGAAGGAAACCCTAAAGGATTTTTCATAGAAAAGGGGCAGCGCTCTAGTGTAAGGGGAACCAGAGCGTTCCAACACTCTGTGTAAGCCTAGTAGGGAGTGTCAGCACTCTGGTAGCAAGGGTAGGGGGGCGCTGGCCTCTAAAAAATTCAGAAAAAATGACCAGAAAGTCAAAAAATCAAGAAAACTCAATGAATCAACTTGAAGGTCATGAAATCAAGAGCCAATCAATCAAATCTAAGAATCAAATATAGTATGGAGAAGGTCAAGAAGTGGGAAAAGGGCCAAAACAAGATCTAGGAAAGGAAACAAAAATCAGAGCTTCTCCCCAGTGGAGTCGCCAATTTCTATTACAGGAGAATCCCCCTACGAACAAGTGGATTCCCTCTTGGTATTTAGACCCCTAAAACCAAGACAGAAAGGGTGTTATCATTGGTCACTAACATCCTTTTAGATCTAATTAAGCTAATGTATGAAGAGGAAGAAGAAAAGTGTACCTTTTTAATGGCGTTTGTCCTCGCACAGTCCAAGTTGAGCTTCGATCTTAAGCTCCTCGATAAGTCATGTAGAACAAACAAAGATACAACAAACTTCCTATTCTACTGAGATTAGCTCAAAAATAGATCTATCTACTAGAGACAAGTTCATGTGGAACAAACACAAACTTGAAAGAAACAGGCCAAGCATGTATGTATATTAATGAGAACAAATGAAGAATACTTACAATCCTCTGATGAAGGTGCAGTAGCTTCTTCCAGCTCTCCGTGTCCAACCCCTTTGCTCAAGTAATCTACATTGATTATGCTTCAATGGAATCTCACTTATAGGATCATAAGTTTTGTGTAATTCTCAATCAACATATATGTATTGTATGTTGCCTATGAGATCATAGGTTTCATACCTCCAATATTTTCATGTACCTTTCACCATGATAAGGCCTCCTTATATAATCTTGGAGAGACCCAACCACTTGAGAGATCTTTGGGATAAGTTGAGGATTCCTCTCCTTCAGTTGTGGATCTTCCCTAAGATCATGCCTTGAACTCATATTCGAATCCAACCAACTTCATAGATTGAGGGGATTCTTCCCTGATTTCCTCCAACAAACCAAATTTCACCCAAAAAAGTCCAGCACTCCCTCAAAAGGGACACAGAGATTTGGAACGCTCCCCTAGAAGAGGGTACAGAACACTAGCGCTCCCTGATAGTATGTAGGGGAGCGCTCTTTTCCAAATTTGACTTTTGAGTGGCTTTTTCGGTGGCAAAAGGCTCATACTCCTTGTCAATTGATTTCTCCTCTTCAAAACTAGTCTTTGAGGTGTCTTAAGTGTCCTTATGATGTCGTTAGAGGAACGACATAGGCAATATGGCAGTATGATGTTTGCGACACTTGCGACACTTGTGGTCAAGATGCGACACTTGCGGACAAGATGCGACACTTACAACACTTGTAATGACGACACTTGCAACACTATTGAAGTGAGTAATTTTGATGTGTAACACTCATTCTTTTGTGCATATGGATACCCATAAGGCCTAATGTTAGGCGATACACTTCTTGGATTCAAATGAATAGCATGGTCATGGTCTCGGTTAGGTGGAATACCCTTAGGCATTTCACCAAATACCTTGGAATGGTTGTTGATAATTATTTAGAGATCTGATGGAGTCGAGGCTATAGATGTTTGAACATCAAGTGAGCACAATTATGAAATTACACCCTGGTGTCCCATTTTGAGTAGTTTTCCATGTTATTAAAGCTTATCACTTTAGATGGTTTCCCTTGGATACCTCTAAGCTCAATTTCCTTATCATTTGAGGAAAATCTCATAAAAAGATTTTGAAAATCAAAGGCGACTATTCCCAGTGATTACAACCATTGGACCACTAATACAACATCAACACCCCCCATTCAAATGGAAATCATGGGGTTATCCAGAAAATACTCCCCCAAGTTGAGCTTAATACTATGGCATTTCCCTGAACAATTTATGGTACCTCCATCTGCAACCATTACTTGAAACTCCGGTGCAGGATATACAAAACAATTGAGATCTTTTGCTAATTTGTAATTGATGAAATTATGGATGATACTTGAATCAATCAATACTATTACCTTTTTATTTTTGATGTATCCTTGTATCTTGAGGGTTTGTGAAGTAGTGATACCGGCCAAAGCATGACAAGATATTGTTGGAGTAGTCTCTTCTAGATTTGGGTTTTGCGATGGTTCCAATTCTTGATCTTCGTCCTCTTCACAGTCTATGTAGAATAATTTATTTTCACTGCATTTATGCCCCTTACTGTACTTGTTGTCACAATTGAAACATAGTCCTTTTTCTCTTATTTCATCCATTTGTTGAGGTGTCAACCTTATTGGTTTAGGTAAACTATATTCTTCCTCTTCACAATCTATGTAGAACAATTTCTTCTCATGGCATTTATGCCTTTTACTGTACTTCTTGTCATAATCGAAACATAGTCCTTTTTCTCTTGTTTCATCCATTTGTTGAAGTGTCAACCTTGTTGGTTGAGATACGGTTGTCTTATGACCCCCAAAACGATCTTTGCCTCCAATGATATACTTGTGTGTAGCCTTATTTTTGGCATGAATATGACGAGAATTTTGCATAGCTTCCATAATAATTGTAGGTTATATTAAGAAAAGTTCATGTTTAATGTCTTCTTTTAATCCACCCATGTAAGCTTCCATCAAGTGGTCATCACTTAGGTTATCCACTCTTGTGGCTAGTACTAGGAATTTCTAATTATATTCTTCAAAATCACCTAACTGTTTGATTCTTGTCAATTGACTTAAGTAGTCGTGTTCCCAAACTTTCCCATATTTTGCTTCTAAGTCTCTTGTAAATAAACCCCAAGTGTAGTGATATAAAGGGGGTTTCCTTTTCACTATCCATTGATACAATTGATATGGTTTTATCTCAAAGTTCAAGGTCGCTATGTGAATCCTTTTCTTATCATCCATAATATTATGTAGTTCAAAATATTTCTCTGTTTGGTTCACCCAAGTAAATACCTCTGTACCATCAAACTTCTTTAATTCAAGTTTGGGAAAGTTGAATTTAGGACCCCCACCAGAATTAACTCCACAATTAGATTTAGATTCACTAAATGGATTATTATTGGAAGTTTGTTCAACATGAGTACTACCTTTATTATCATGATTCCATTCCATTTTGATGTCTCCTTTATGGAATCTCCCATCTATAGCTTGAGATATCACGGAAGACATATTTTCCATTTCCTTCATGGAATTTTGTATTTCTTTTTTTATGTCATTCTTATTTTCTTCCATCTTATTTTCCATATCATCCATATTGTTTTTTATACCCTCCATATTGTTTTCCATGTCAACCATCTACCCTTCCATTACTTGAATTTTTCTTTGTGAGTTTACCCAATTATTAGACTTTTCACTCACATTCTAAATTTGTTCCTCCAATGTGGACAACCTATTCTGTATGTCCTAATTTTATTCTCGAGTCATAGATGAGACTTATGGAGGTTTATTAGGTGTTTTCACCTTTTTGGGACCCATATGGAGTAATAATAATAATAATCCTCTATTTTATATATATCACAAATTTTAAATCACCCGAAACAAATATTCCAAAAATAATTATGCCAATTGTAAGTTACGTACCTTTAAAAACCTTAATTTGCAGTTTCTCCTCTTGGCTGACCTTTCTTCTAGTGTATATCTAAAATTGTGTTCCTTCTAAGTCTGCAGTTTCGACCCATAGTAATCTGAAATTTTTTTTCTCCAATGTCACACGTCTGACCAAAATTGGATGTGACGAGTGGAAGTTATAGTAATTTCTCCACACCTTGCTGATTTTTGGCCTTTCCAAGAGATCTCACTTGTATAGTGTGCCTTGCACAAAATAATTGATATAAAATTCTAAAATTTGTACCTAAGATACTACAGATTGTCCACTATCCAATGCAACTAGTTGTTGTAGGAAAATTCCCTTGCGGATAGGTGAATTCCCTCTTGGATCTTGGACCCCTATGACCAAGACAGAAAAGTGCTAACTTTGAACACTGACTTTCCTTTAAACATAGCTAAGCTAGTCAATAAAGAAGAGGAAGAAAGTATGAGTACCTTTTTACGAAACTTGTCCTCACTCAATCCAAGTTGAGCTTGATCTCCAAGTCCTTTAACGAGTCCTGCAATCCAATAAACAACAAAGACAAAGCATACTTTATATTCTACCATGATTAGTTTAAAGCTAGATTTATCCAAAAGACAAGCTCATGCAAATGTACACAATATTGAAGGAAACAGGCCAAGCACATGTATTAATGAGAACAAAATAAGGTGCTTACAAAGTGTAGATGAAAATGTAGTAGCCTCACCAATCTCTCCTTGTCCAACCCCTTTCTCGAACGATCCACAATCAAAATGACAATACTTTTCACTGATTACCCTCCCCTTTTCACCATGAGAATGCCTTCTAATATAGGCTTTGAGAGGCTTAAGCACCTTAGATAGTCTTGGGATGAGTTGAGGATATTACTCCATCAGTTTTGGAACTCCCCTTATATCTATCCCTGGACTTGGATTCAAGCCAAAATGACTCAAATATTTCTCAGTTGTCCTTAGAGATAAGGGGGATTTGTCCCCAAGATTATCTCAACATATCAGTGCTCTCTCAAACTGGGCCACAGAGCATTGCAGTTCTCCCTGCTAAGAGGGAAAGGAGTGCTAGCGCTCCTTACAAGTGGGCATGGGAGCGCTGATCTCCAAAAATTCTTTTATGATGGTAATTTCTCAAGGCAAAATTTTGTACTCTTTGTCGAAAGATATATTTTCATCTTCTAACGAATCTTAGACGATATCTCAAGTGTTCTTATGATGTCTTCCACAATGTGACACAAGCAAGATGACAGTATGATTTCTGTGACACTTGCGATAATGACAATGAGACATCATCAAAGTGAGTAATTTTGACCTGTAACAGATTTCCCCCCAAAGTGCGAGGTCAGAAGACGGAAACTAATGACTGAAGTACTTTGCAGACTGTCGAAGCAAGGGTATGGAGTCAGAGAACCTGGTAGAATATGCAAACAATCATCAGACAAATGTTATGACATGTTTCAAACCCAAGGCATTCATACCTATGCTTGAGTGATAAAGGACTTTCAAGGTATGGCCGTCATAAAATACACTGCGGATCCATAATCATATTAACTGAAAGGTATAGCCACCAAAGATACAATGTGGATATATACTTCCATGACATGAACTAATCGTAGCCACGAGAATTACACAGTGGATCTAAGATATGACAAAACATAGCCACATACCAATACAAAGTGGATCTATGTGACAGTATATATATAAATGTGCTCAAATGATCTCCTTTCGCAGCCTGGGTAAAGTAGATATCAGAGTGAACACTCAACCCAGGGTCTTCTTACCGATCCCGATGTGGTATGAATATAGCCATGTGAATGTATGTGTTGATGTTGAACATGGTAAAAACCACTTGATTATCGGTCATTGAGGAAACCGTTAACAAGTGAGAGGAAAATCACCATTGATGTCAATGACTCCCAAGGTACCCTAGTACAATCCAACGAATGTGAATAGATGAGTTGAAGTCGAAAATTCATGGAATCATCCGATCAGAATTCAATGATGTAAACCTACTGTTGGAGGTGAGGAGGCCTACCATTGAGGCATGCAGGTCCCAAGTTACTAACTAGTTTCTAAGTCTAATTCCTGGATGATGTATTGAAGTCGACAGGAAAAGACTCATCAAAGGAGGGCCTTGATGTATCCCCCATAAATGACATGAAACTGACATAGAAATGTAAGATGGTGAGTCAAATGAGTATGGAATAACACGGGTAATGAAACTAGAAATTTTGTATGGTTGACTCTCGAGGTGGATACTTCCCTTTAACACTGAGGCACAAATGGAAAAAACACGACATGGACGAAATCATAATGTAGTGGATACTATGACTTTCGTTGGGTGACCCAAAGGAGTAAAGAAACTCAAAGGATTGATTCAGTGCAGAGGTTCAGCGGGTTTAAATGTATGTGAAGAAAATGTGTCGTGTTCAAGGGAGACTGCAAGAGTGACCTGTGATGTTTCCCAAAAAATGGTTTGGCTTGCTTCCTTCAATTTTTCCCCCATCTAGATAGACGAGTACCTCTTTTTATCTTTAAGAGCTCAAGGAGGATAACACATGATCGATATAAATTACCTTCAATAAGTTCCTCTTCTTTTGTTTAATGAATCGAAAGAAGTAAGGATTTGGTCCCATATGGGCCCTTCAATGTGTAAGTTTTAACGAGTCCAGAGAAGGAAAACTCGGTTGTTTTTCATGTTTAGAGAGTCTGAAAATAAATTAAAGATGACTCCAGGGTTGTCCTTTTTCGTAATATTAGTCTCTAAAGTCTGAAAAAGAGATAAACTACCACTTAGGAGACGCCCTTTCAAAACCTTTTAAATGAGTGTGAAAGGAAGCAAGATCACTCGGCAATCTTTTCATGTTTAGAGAGTCTGAAAAGAGCTTAAAGGAGACTCTGGGGGGTCCTTTTTCGTATATCCTTATGAGTCCGAAAAAGAGATAAAGTCTACTCGATTACGTTCTCATGTTTTTTCAAGCGTGAAAAGGAACTAAGACCATGTTCGTCAGTGTGACAAGGTCAAACAGAATAACACCACTTCGAAACCTGCAAGTGATGACAAATATGCATTCCAAAGTATCAGTGACATCTCCAAAAATGATTTTAAAACCCAAAATAGACTATAGGTTAGAAAAAAATGAATTCTATATCAATGAAATAGGGTTAAAAAATGTTTTTACCCTTTCATTTGTGCAAAAATATTCTAGCAGTGGTAAATTTGACTTTGGAGAGCGATTTTGAAGTTGTTGGCATCGGAGCTACGGTCATTTGTTTCCACTTCCGTTCGGATCAGGTTGATCTTTAACTCTTTCCAATCATTTTGTACAGTTTAAAATTTCATTTTAGGTAGTTTTTTATTTCATCTTGGGTGCCCTAGGAATCCCTAGGCGCAGAAACAGATCAGTGTCACTCAAAGGGCTAAGGGGAGAACCGATTGTGTTTTCGACGCCCTAATATGCACTCCAGGAGAGCGCTATCACTTTGTGTATGCATTTAAGGGAGCACCAACGCAGAATGAAAAAATAAATTGATATTTAAGCTAAAATTACCCAAAAATTTGCTATGGCGAGATGATTAATGGCTCTTAATAGAATGTTCTTGTAGTTTGCATTGATAAAATCCATGATTGAGTGGAAGGCGTGCGAGCACAAGCTCGACGACATAGCCGCGTTGCAAAACCCACAAATGAGGGCTTCTTTGAGGAATTGTGGGCTCCTCAAGTACTTAAAATTGTAAAACATGAAAAAGGAAGTCCTTTTACTTGAGTATATGATTGGGTTGTGGAATGATGCCAAATAGGCTTTCCATATTGGGTCGGAAATGCTCAAAATCTAGCTAGAGGACGTATACTTTTTGACCAGCCTCTCGAAGAGAGGGGCTCCTATCATTTTATCTGGACAAAAGGCAGTTTCAGTGCCTGTCAAAGTGTATGTGGAAAATCATTGTATTCGGAGTTCGTGATTGGTTGGAGGTCGAATCATGATCAAAGAGGTTAGAGATTTGCCTCTTCGATCCATCTTGTTTTCCATCACCAATTTGACAGGTAGCACCAGTGCACATTTGGCTTCACGATCCCAAATGTCTTATGCTCTACAATGCGTGGAGCCAAGGTTGTTCAACTAGAGTGTAGCTTTCCTTCACAATGTGAAGGATCAAATTACAAAATGCAGGACGGGGAAACAGAAACAATTTGGGTATGGTTCCTTTTTGGTTTCATTCTTTCTAGAGTGAATCCCACATATGCAGCCACAAATTGCGTTGATGGCGCGACCGGTGGGTGAACCACACATGGAAAGGTGAATGAGTTTGTCTCCAAGGTTGGGAACTGACTCAGAATTTAAATTCACAACTGACTTCTTTGCTTGGTTGAGACGTCAATTGATTGTCATTGAGGACTTTCCATACGCCAGATTAGATTTCTGAGGTATCTTGGACTTGGTGCTTCCAGATGGAATAGACTGGGATGCATCAAGTATGAAACCAAAAACCTTGTCAAGTGTTTTTCTTTGATTTTGAAGTTTATATTATTTTTATGTGTACACAGTGGGGTTGTTAACAGATGCATTGTTTCATCATGCAGACAGAGGTGCAACACGTCTGGTAGAGATGTCGGCACTAGGGAGTCGCAGAGATGCACAGATAGATGTATAGCATGAGGTAGTGGCGAGGGGTCTCTAGGAGGTTGAGAGGAATCTTTGTGGTCTTACGATGGGTGTCCCTCCTCTCAAGAGGCGATATGTACCCCTACATTTATAGAGTGGCGCAAACCCTCTGCCCTCGGGCCGAGATCTGCACAGGATCTTCACTAAAACCATGCCAAGGGTTAATCAAACCCTTTATTTAAGCCACAAAAGACTTTGGGTTTTAGGATTTGGAGAGTCTCGATGTATTTCCACAGCTCTTGGCAAATGTCGAAATGCGAAACGTCAACGAAGGTTGGCTCCTCCAACGTGAAAAGCACATGAGTTTCTGCTTTCAGGGTTTTGAGCGAACAACCAACAGTCATTCCTCTTCCATTATGATTCCCCAAACTCTGAATGCCAGAATGTCGAAATGGGCTCAACGTCTCAAGGAATGCGAGATCGGTGGCCTTTTGAGATTTTTTCCGAAGCTTGACCCCTCCTTTTACTTCCGCTGCACATACCTTCTGACTGAGAATTGGGACCCACCTTTTCAACGTTTCCCTTTTCGTGATTTTGGGAGTTGCGTTGACCATGAAACTCTACTTTTTGAGTCTCGAAACCCCAAAACCTGATTGGTGCCAACGGCTATTTCCCCTCGACCTTTCAGGAATTTTTCCTTTCCCTCTTCGGGATTTCGAGAACCAGGAGTTTGAAACTCTCGATTCCAAAGTCACTACCTCCTCTACTTCCCAAACTCCGGAAAAACGAAATGTCGAAATCCCACACCAAAGGTACACCACGATTTGTGACTTCAGGATTTTCAATCCAAAGAGTCCTTGTTCCTTGTCATCGGAATTTTCGATATGTCGAACCCTGAATTACCGAAATTCCAAAATTCCACACCTGATAATCCTTTTTACGACCCAGAAATTTGCATGACCAAGGATTTTGGCCTGCACTCCAAACTTGTGAATCCTGAATCCCCGAAATGATCTGATGGCTCAAACAGATCATGATCAATGGTCCACGTTGATTCTTGATGTCAGGGTGGCAGATTCATCCAACTCCTAACCACCTTACAGCTCTTCTGGATCCTACGGTCCTTGCGACTTCGCGAGTTCTCCACGGAGAATTCTGACCACCAGATGCACTCTTCAATGACCCCTGTCCAAACGAATCGGTGTTCTCCCTTCTGAACTTAACTTCTACGAGACGATTTCAATCCCCATCTCCCTTTGAGCACTTCAAAGGTGTTATCCTTCCTGAGCTTTCACTTGTAAACTCAAGCTCCCCAAAAGGATCCCTGCTCGCACTCCTTGTGGAAAACCCTCAAATAACCTCTGGTTATTTGAGTCTCCGACCCTGTGCACTCTTTGCAACAATGGTCCTCTCAATCCTCCCCTTAGTTGATAATTTCTAAGGCTCCAACCATCCTGCGCACACCTTGCACGACTCTGTGCTTCACCTGCACTTCAGATGGTATGAGAACAACGGTATCTCTCCTGAGCTTTCTGAGATGAAACTTAGACCCTCGTCAATGCACACCTTGCGGACGTTCACTGCACTCCTTGCAAGAATTCTCAAGAAGAGAAACAATTGAAACTCATTCTTCTCCTCTCTCACACTTCATACATTCACCATGAAATCATACACACAATGCAGTATTGAAACAAATGCATAACAGAGAAACAAATCAACTGTAAACATACCATTCAACAAATGTAAACAGTAAACATCATAACACCATGAAAGTTGATTCAAAGCTTCATATATTAACTCAAGTGCTCATGTACATGGGTTCTTCTCTACAGCTCTACAGCTTATGAATTCTGAATGATCATACCAAAATTACAATGATATAAGGGTGAGGGTGTCTATATATGTTTTCCCTCCTATATTTATAAATTGTTTAATCTATTAAATTAAATCTACCTACTTGCATTCATTACGCATAAATGCCTCTACATTCTACAGATGAGAGCAACGCTCAAGATCTGTTTACAATATCTAGATATAAATGTAAGTATGCTTCCCTTAGCTATTACATTAATGTCCATTCATTAATCTCAAAACACTTCAAATGTGCGCTAGTTCTTTTCTAGTTGTCTCCTGCTTTTACATTGCTTGCTTGGTTGGTTGCTTACGATGTTCCTGCATCATACTCCCTCACTTGAAAATTTTCATGAACTCCTATTCATGAGCTCTTACACGGTCTGTCCATGCCTATGAATTTATGCTTCATCCACCCAACTGGCATCTTCAACTGGATGTCCCTTCCATTTGACCAAGTATTCAAAATACTCTTTTCTCCTAGTCTTTTTGCTAACCCTTTTGTCAATTATGCTTTCCATCTGTGGCTCTACAGCTATATTCATTTGTTTTGTCCATTGAAATTGTTTCTATTCCTCCTTTTCTCCTGCTTCTTCAGCTCTGTAAGGGTACAAATCCGCAACATTGAATATCGGTGAGATTCTGACCCCATCGGGTAATTCAATCTCATATGTGTTTGCCCCAAATTTCCTTATGACCTTGCACGGTCCAATCTTTTTCATCTTCAACTTATTATGTGTTCCCCTTGGGAACATTTCCTTCCTAAGATGCACAAGAATCAGATCACCAACTTCAAATTGAAGTTCTCACCTGTGTTGATCTGCTCTCTGCTTGTATTCTTGACTTGAACTCTGCAATCGCTCCTTAATTTGGTTGTGAAGCTCCTTCATTTCTTCTGCAAAGTCCTCTGCACTAGCACTCCTGAATTCATTTTGTTCTGAATATTTCAATTCAGAAATTCCCCTTGGATGCATTCCATATACAATCTGGAATGGAATCTACCCTGTGCTTCTATTGAGTGAATCATTATAAGTGAATTCCGCCTATGGCAGAATGTGATCCCATTGACTATGGTGTTCAGTCACTAAGCTTCTTAACAAATCTCCCAAGCTCTTGTTTACGACCTTTGTCTATCCATCTGTCTAAGGATGATATGTTGAGCTAAAAGACAAACTTGTCCCCAACTTCTTCCATAAGGTCCTCCAGAAATTCCCTACGAACTTGGTATCTCTATCAGAAACGATACTCTTTGGCAAGCCATGAAGTCTGATGACTTCCTTGAAAAACAAGTTCGCAATATGAGTTGTGTCACTGGTTTTCTGGCATGGTATGAAATGTGCCATTTTTGAAAATCTGTCGACTACCACAAAGATTGAATCAAATCCTCTCTGTGTCCTTGGCAGTCCCAATATGAAATCCATGCTCACTACGTCCCAAGGCCTTTCAGGTATGGGAAATGGTTGGTATAACCCTGTGTTCTTCCTTTTTCCTTTCGTGTGCTGACAAATGTTGCATCTATCCATGAATTTATTAACATATGTTCTCATCCCTGGCCAAAAATATGAGCCATTCAACTTTGAGAATGTCTTGTCATGACCAAAATGTCTGGCCAATCCTCCACTGTGTTTTTCCTTCAGCAAATTCTCCCTCTTGGAGCATTTTGGAATACATAGTTGATTTCCCCTGAACAATAATCCATCTTGGATCATGTATTCAGTCCATTGGCTTCTATCCCCAAGAATTGGATTCTCAGATGCCTCATATGCCTCCTTGAAGTCTGGATCATCCCTGTACATTTCTTTAAGGTTATCAAAACCCAAAGTCTTGACTCTGAATTCCTGCATAAGCAAACATTTCCTGCTCAAAGCATCAGCAACTTTGTTAGCAGTTCCAGAAATATGCTTAATCACAAAAGTAAAATTATGCTTGAATTCAACCCATTTAGCATGTTTTTGGTTCAACTTCTCCTGTCGAGTCACGAATTCCAAAGCGTGATTATCATTGTACAAAACAAACTCCTTGGGAACCAAATAGTGTCTCCATTTCTTCAGCGCTTGTATGACTTCATAGAATTATTTTTCATATGTGGAGTACTTAACCTTCACTTCATTCAGTTTTTCGCTAAAGTACGCGATCGGCCTATCGTCTTAGCTCAAGACCGCTCCAATTGCAAATCCACTCGCATCACACCTGACCTAGAATGTCTTTCTAAAATATGGCAAAACCAGAATTGGTTGCTCAGTGATCTTCTTCATCAGCAGGTTGAAACTCTTCTCTGCTTCCTCCGTCCAGTGAAAATATTTATGTCTTTTCTTCACCGTATCCATCATCGGTGCGCTAATTCCACTGAATTTTTGGAAGTGTTAGGGTCCTATAATTATAGGCGAGTCGATTCTTCGACTGTTGATCTGGCGTTTCTCTCGTGATGACGAAGTCCTGGCTCAGGTGATTCTGTTTCCTCCCTCCATCCTTGTCGCTCAATCCTCCATCACCCTGTTGCATCCTTCATCCACGCTGCGCCTTCACTCCCTTGTCCTGTTGCCCCATCGATTACTTGTCCCGACACCTTCACCTGTCCATAAACAAACAGACTTAGGATAAACAAAAATATTAGCAAAGTTAGTCTAGATTAAAATCAATAAATAAATGACTATTTAATAATTAATTAATTCTTTTTATTAATTAATTAATTATTAATTAAGTTGAAAAACCTAGATTAGTAATTAGTTAGTAACTAGGTTAGTTTAATTAAAAAAAACTATTTAATAAAACAAATTAAAAATATTAAAAAACAAAAAACAAAATAACATATAAAAAACAAAAAAAAACATTATAATATAAAAATCAAACATAA
>JZKD02S1592882.1:101443-114823 GCA_000966675.3 Picea glauca
CAGACAGAGAGATCCCTCTCTGAGTCTTGGAGGGCTAGATCCAAGACTCGAAGCGGTTTTGATGTTGCCTCTGTGACTGCCTTACAGCCTTGGGCAAATTACAGAGTGCTAACAGGAAGAATTTCCTGTAGAAGCTAGCCAAACCATGGAAGCTTCGAACTTCAAACACGCTCTTTGGCGATGGCCAATTCTTAATTGCCTTTATCTTTTCCGGATCCATTTTTAATTCATTTGCAGAGATAACAAAACCCAAATAAATGAGTTATGTCCTCATAAATGACGATTTATTCATATTAATCAGCAATTTCTCCTGCTGTAATCTCCTCATTACTACAACTAGATGCTTTAAGTGTTATGCTTCTGTCTTGCTGAAAATCAATATATTGTCGAGATATACAATGACGAATTTCCCTATGAAATCCTTCAACACTTCGTTCATCAACCTCATGAAAGTACTGGGAGCATTCATTAATCCAAATGGCATGACAAGCCATTCATACAGCCCCTCATTCGTCTTGAATGTTGTCTTCCATTCATCACCTTCTCTCATTCGAATTTTATGATATCCACTTTTCAAATCAATCTTTGAAAAAAATCTTGCTCCACTCAAGCAATCCATCAAGTCGTCCATCCTTTGCAATGGAAATCTGTATCTGATGGTAATCTTATTGATCACCCTTGAGTCTGTACACATTCTCCGGCCTTTGTCTTTATTTGGGTTGAGCACTATCGGAACAGTGCATGGACTTAGGCTTTCTTGAATCAATCCTTTGTCTATTAATTCCTAGACCTGTCTCTTAACTTCTTCATTTTCCTGTGGTGTCAACCGATATGTTGCTTTGTTTGGCAAACTAGATCCAGGTATAAGATCGATATGATGACTTATACTCCTGATAGGTGGCAACGAACATGGTAGTTCGTCCACTACTATATCAGTAAACTCTCCCATCAACTCCTGGATTTCTTCTGGTAAATCATTTATCCTCGTACTGGTCAAAACAATTTTGGGCTTCCTGACCACAATAAATTGTGTGTCTTCATTCTTCTTAACCTCATCAAGAAGTTCCTTCCCACTCATGAGAAGTACAGTGTTGCTCATTTATGTTTTCACCTATTTATCCTTAATCGGTAGCAACATGTGAGTCCTACCATTTTTCTCCAGGGTGTACGTGTTCTTTCTCCCATCGTGAACCATGTTTCTGTCATATTTCCATGGTCTACCCAACAATATATGACAAACATCCATGGGAATGACATCACATAATATTTCATCTTTATATCCTCATATTTTAAATTCAACTAAACATTGTTTAGTGACATTTACCTGATGTCCTTTTTGTAGCCATGAAACTCTGTATGGGCTTGGATGTGCAACAGTCTCCAGCGCTAGCTTTTCTACCATCTCTGTAGATACAAGATTGTCTATGCTACCACTGTCCACTATGACCTTGCATACCCTGTCTTTAGTTTTGCAGGCAGTCTGAAACAGACTGTTTCTTTGGGCTGGATTCTCTGCCTCCTTCTCTGGCTTCAAGAGAAATTTCCTCATCATCAAAGATCTTCCACCCTCAGCATCTTTTGCCTCAACATTTTATCCTTGAGATTTGGCAATGTGAGTTTCACCACTGTCTTTCTTCTTATCTGGACACCCATAGGATTTATGTCCTATTTTCCCACAGACAAAGCATTTCACTTCACCTCCACTGCCTCTTCCTCTTCCTCTGGCTCGAGGAAAAGTATTTCTATCAGCATATTGCCTTCCCTATGAGCTTCCTCCTCTCTTAGGTTGAGTTTGAGGTTTCTTTCCCTCTTCTTTAGGTCTCTGAGTTCTGTCTAGGGAAATTGTTTTGCCTCTGGCTTGACTTCTACCTCGGCCTCTTTGACCTTGCTTCTGGATCAGCTTCTCTTCAGCTTTCAGAGCTATCTGATAAGCATCTTCCACATTTTGAATGGTCACCATGCTCATCTCATCTTGAATGTCATATCGCAGACCATTCATGTACCTGGCAACCTTTTCATCATCGCTTTCCCGATGACCTGCTCTGATGTTTATCCTAAAGAATTCTTCAGTGTATTCTTTTACTGACATCAACTTCTGTCTCAAATTATGCATCCTCCGAAACAGAGTGATTTGATAATCCCTGGGTATAAATTTGGCTTTCATTTTTGCAACCATTCTATCCCATCTTTTGATTTTCTGCTTGCCCTTGCAGCGTCTGTCAGCCTGCAGTTCATCCCACCAGAGTGTTACATGCCCTTTAAGTCTAGTAATGGCATGTTTGACTTTCTTATCTTCCTCGACATCCTCATAGTCGAAGTATTTGTCTAGAGATCTAATCCAATCTAGAAGTTCTTCAACATGCAAGTTGCCTTCGTACACTAGAATGTCCATTTTTGCTCTGGCACCTATCCTTGCAACAGCCCTGAATATGCGTTTGTGTATAGCATCTCCGACTACAACTTCTTCTCCTTCATTTCCAGCTTCATTTTCACTTTCAACCTCGCTGATATTCCTAGTGTCGACTGTGCGTCTTTGTGTTGTCTCCATAGCATCAAGACTGGCACGTAACTCATGCATTTCTCTTTCCACTACTGGATCAGGCATTGGCCTATCTCTTCTTCTTGGTGGCATGGCTGAAAAATTTTCCTCTTTTCTCTCTGCTACAGAAAGCAAAGAATTTGTACTGGGCTCTAATACCACTTGACCCAGACCCTCTGCCCTCGGGTCAGGATCCGCACAGGATATTCACTAAAACCATGCCATGGGTTAATCAAACCCTTTGTTTAATCCACAAAGGACTTCGGGTTTCGGGAGTTGGAGAGTCCCGATGTATTTCCACAGCTCTTGGCAAATGTTGAAATGTGAAACGTCAATGAAGGTTGAATCCTCCAACGCGAAAAGCACATGAGTTTCGGCTTTTAGGGTTTTTAGTGAACAACCAACAACCGTTCCTCTTCCCTTATGTTTCCCCGAACTCCGAAATGCCAGAATGTCGAAATGGGTTCAACATCCCAAGGAATGCGAGATCGATGGCCTTTCGTAATTTTCACCGAAGCTTGACCCCTCCTTTTACTTCTGCCGCACGTACCTTCTAACTGAGACTTGGGACCCACCTTTTTGGCATTTCCCTTTTCGCGATTTCAGGAGTTGCATTGACCATGCAACTCTACCTCTTGAGTCTCGAAACCCCAAAACCCGATTGGTGCCAACGGCTATTTCCCCTCGACCTTTCAGGATTTTTTCCTTTCCCTCTTCAGGATTTCGCAAACTGGGGGTTTGGAACTCTCGATTCCAAAGTCACTGCCTCCTCTACTTCCCGAACTCTGAAAAACCAAAATGCCAAAATCCCACACCAAAGGCACACCGCGTTTCACGACTTGAGGATTTTCAATGCAAAGAGTCTCAGTTCCTTGTCATCGTAATTTCTGGTATGCCGAACCTCGAATTACCAAAATTCCACACCTGATAATCCTTTTCGCGACCCGAGAATTTGCGTGACCAAGGATTTTGTCCTGCACTCCAAACTTGTGAATCTCGAATCCCTGAAATGATCTGGAAACTCAAACAGATCACGATCAATGGTCCACGTTGATTCTTGATGTCAGGGTGGTGCATTCATCCAACTCCTAACCACCTTACATCTCTTCTGGATCCTACGGTCCTTGCAACTTCGTGAGTTCTCCACGAAGAATTCTGACCACCAGATGCACTCTTCAATGACCCCTGTCCAAACAACTCGGTGTTATCCCTCCTGAACTTAACTTCTATGAGACGATTTCAATCCCCATCTCCCTTTGAGCACTTCTAAGGTGTTATCCTTCCTTATCTTTCACTTGTAAACTCAAGCTCCCCAAAAGGATCCATGCTCCCAGTCTTTGTGGCAAACCCTCAAATAACCTCTGGTTATTTGAGTCTCCGACCCTGTGCACTCTTTGCAATAGTGTTCCTCTCAATCTTCCCCTTAGTTGATAATTTCTAAGGCTCTAACCAACCTGCACACACCTTGCAGGGATTTGTGCTTCACTTGCACTTCAACTGGTATGAGAACAACGGTATCTCTCCTGAGCTTTCTGAGATGAAACTCAGACCCTTGTCAGCGCACACCTTGCAGACGTTCACTACACTCCTTGAAGGAATTCTCAGGAATAGAAACAATTGAAACTCGTTCTTCTTCTCTCTCAGAATTCATACATTCACCATGAAATCATACACACAATGCAGTATTGAAACAAATGCATAACAGAGAAACAAATCAATTGTAAACATACCATTCAACAAATGTAAACAGTAAACATCATAACACCATGAAAGTTGAGTCAAAGCTTCATATATTAACTCAAGTGCTCATGTACATGGGTTCTTCTCTACAGCTCTCTGCTACATCTCTACAGCTTATGAATTCTAAATTATCATCCCAAAATTACAATGATACAAGGGTGAGGGTGTCTATATCCCTTTTCCCTCCTATATTTCTAAACTGTCTAATCTATTAAATTAAATCTACCTACTTGCATTCATTACGCATAAATGCCTCTACATTCTACAGATGAGAGCAATGCTCAAGATCTGTTTACAATATCTAGATATAAATGTAAGTACGCTTCCCTTAGCTATTACATTAATGTCCATTCATTAATCTCAAAACACTTCAAATGTGCACTGGTGCTTTTCCAGCTGTCTCCCGCTTTTACGTTGCTTGCTTGGCTGGCTGTTTACAATGCTCCTGCATCACAGAGGCATACAATGGGGGTTCCTGAGAGTCTGAACTACCTACTTAGATGAGTGGCCCGTACAATGGTGTGCTACTCAGAGAACAATGTGGTGCAGGAGGATTAGGATCCTCCAGATGTTTTGTGTAGTCTTTATGATGATATCATGGGCATGAGGGCCCAAATTTTTCCCTTCTATGTACAATTTTGATGTAACCAAACATTTTTCTATCACATAGTATATATATATCCGAGTTTTGTGGTGTCGATGATGTTTGCAAAAAATCTTGGGTGATGTGTTTATTTTACATGTGATGTGTTTTATATGGTTCATTTTCTTTATAAAAATTCATCAATGCGCGAGATACCGATCCATAATATAACTTGCTAGTGAATTTGAAGTTGTGTTGAGTCTTCTTGGTATGTGTCTGTATTCTATAAATTCAAACATTCTTTCAAGACGAAGAACTCGTAGGTGGAGACGCAATAGGATAGGATTGTGATTGGCGTAGACCCGATTAAGATGACAAACCACGAGTTGAGAGTCTAGTTTAATGATTATACGAGATATACCTAGGGAGGAGGACTAGGTTAAAATTCCAATGATAGAATGATATTTTTCCATGTTATTGGTTGTCTATCCTAGGAAAACACCTCCTGAACTCACTAACTCATCAGAGTGGTAAATGACCCAAGCTATAGAAGCAATGTTCTGGGTGTGTCGACTAGCGCCATCCGCAAACCCAACAAATATAGGAAAGGAAGATGTCATCTACGCACGCAATCACAAGAAAAAGTATAAGTGGCTAAGACAAAACTCGTACACGCAAGAGAAAAGACACACCAAAACTATAGTACAATAGTGTACAAAGCACACATGCTAGATGTTCTATGCATAGTACTTCTTAAGGTAAATCCCATTCTAGGGTTCACCAAGAGATATTTTGTTGTAGTCAACTAGCTCGTAGGCACTTCTATGTAGTACATGTTTTACGATGTAAGGACCATGCCACAGAGGTTCTAACTTGCATGTCCCTAACTTATCATGAGCCTGGTCATAAATGAGAACTAGGTCTCCTTCTACGAAAGTATGAGGATGGAAAGATTTTTCATATTGACTCTTCATTCATTTTTGATACGTCTCATTAACAAGAGCGGCATCTCAACGTGTTTCATCCAACCTAGTTAGATATAGGAAACGTTCCTCTTCAGAAAAAGTGTGAGGCATGAGTTCTACTTTGAGTTTCAACGAAGGAATTTCGCACTCGATTGGTAACACTGCTTCTATGTCATATACTAACTAGAAAGGAGTGAATCCAGTTGTGGTTTTCACTGAGGTGCGGTAAGCCCAGAGAGCGGAGAAAAGTTGTAGATGCCAAGATTTTTTGTTTTCCCCCACCATGCATTGAATCATGGTTTTAAGGACTTTTTTGATAGCTTCAACTTGTCTGTTTGCTTGAGGATAGTAGGGGGGTGATTTCTCATGGAGAAAACCCAACTTGACATGTAAGTCACTCATCATCTGATTTTGAAAGTGTGAACTGTGATCAGTGACAATGGCTTGTGGAACACCAAAGCGAGTGATGATGTTGTTAAATATGAAAGATTTGTGGCACGACCATCATTAAGAAAAGTAGGCATAGCCTCAACCCATTTGGTGAAGTAATCAATGGAAATGATGATATGACTGTGCCCCCTAGCAGAGGTAGGATTACACTACATAAAATCAATGCCCCATTTTGCAAAGGAGTCAATGGCGACAACAGGATGCAACGGAGTGGGGTGGGTGCGTGCCTTTTTATGAAAAACTTGGCAGGGTGGGAATTTTTTGACAGCCTCAATACAATCTTTGAAGATAGAGGACCAAAATTAACTGGCACGTAATATTTTATGAGTTGTAGCCATCCCAAAAAGGTGACCGCCACATGCTCCAAGGTGATAGTCATTAAGGACACATTCAGCCTCAGCATGAGTTAAACAACGTCATAGGATAGTTTTGATACCACGGAGATACAAAGTGTCATCGATGATAAGGTAGCGTTTAGAATGGTGACGAGTACGACGACGTTCTTCCCGAGAGGTATCAGGCTGAAAATGTCAGGTTTGAAGATAAATAAGGATATCTCCATACCAAGAATCGGACATGCTAATGAGGAATAGAGATTCATCGGGGAGAGAATATTTAAGCTCAGCATCTTCATCACCATGGGGAAGATCGCAGATAAGTTCCACAAACACCAAGGTTTTTTTAGCTTTGGACCTAGCAAACTCAAGATTAAATTCCTGAAGAATAACGATCCATTTGGAATATTTTCCCCCAAGGACTTGACGTGTCAGAATATGATACATGGGGTTTGAGTCCGCAATGACCATGGTAGCGCGTAACAAAATGTAATGGAGAAATCTCTGGACGGCAATGACGGCTGCCAGAGCCAACTTTTCAACATGCGAATATCGGAGCTCGGGGCCAAATAGACTCCTGCTTAGATAGTATATCACATGTTCCTCACCGTTAGGGTCCTCTTGAACTAACACCATAGCTATAGTGGAAGTAGAGGTTTCCAAGTAAAGGATGTAGTCTTGTGCATAATTCAGAGGATGCAAAAGAGGTGTATGGGTCAATGCATGATTAACAGTATCAAAAGATTGTTGAGCAGTATCATCCCATATGAAAGGAGTGTCTTTCTACAACAATCGCATAAATCCTTTGGTAATCTCGGCATAATTACATATAAAACGACGAAGAAAGTTTGCTTTCCCCTGCAAAATTTGTGGTTGGGTTAGATTATTGGGAAGAGGTAAAGAAATAATAGCTTTAATCTTTAAAGGATCCACCCTAATCCCATATTTGGAGACAACGAAACCGAGGAGTCGACATGATTCGACAAAGATACACTTGTGGGGGTTCAAATGGATACGGTAGAACCGGCATCAAAGAAAAATGGCTCGTCGATGACCGATATGGTCTGTTCGACTGGATGAATGAGCGGGTAAATCATCGAGGTAAGGTTCCACAATATGTTTGATATCATGGAAAGAATATGACATGGCCCATTAGAAGGTAGCACCAGCATTTTTGAGACCAAACGATAGTTTCCGATAGGCGAAAGTTCCCCATGGGCAGATGAAGGTTGTCTTATGTTGATCAGTGGGTAGAATGTCAATCTGGTTGTATCTGGAAAATCCATCCATGAAAGAGAAAATAACGTTGCCAGCACAATTATCAATGATTTGGTGGATGAAGGGTGTGGGGTAATTGTCTTTTGGACAAGCCTTGTTAATATCCCTATAATCAACACAGGGACGAATGGTCCCTTGTTTCTTAGCGACCGAAACAATGTTAGAAACCCATTCTATCAAGGGGATGGGATAGATAAAGCCAGATTTTAACAGTTTCTCAACTTCTGCCTTTATGGCCACGGTTTTCTTAGGATG
This sequence comes from Picea glauca, assembly GCA_000966675.3. Taxonomy (NCBI): domain Eukaryota; kingdom Viridiplantae; phylum Streptophyta; class Pinopsida; order Pinales; family Pinaceae; genus Picea; species Picea glauca. Next base: position 109,589 of record JZKD02S1592882.1, read on the forward strand.
AACCGAGCGAAGTTTTTGTCGGACAGGTTTAACACCTGGGTAAGTTTTTATTTTATGCACAATGATCGAAGGATCGATCCCTGACATTTCCTCGTAGCTCCAAGCGATGACATCGCGGAATTATTTAAATAAGGAGGTGTAAGAAACCAATTCCTCGAGCGAACAATTAGCACGAAAATTAATATTTTCCACGATACCTTCCTTGATCAAAATATCAATAGCAATCGTAGAAGAGATGTTGCCTAAATTCCCCTCAGAGATAGTATCCTGAGTAAGTATAGGAGATTGTGGAGAATCAATGACAACGAGGGGAAGATAGAGTGTATCTATTCCTGAATTTCTTCTAGAGGTGGAAGAAAAGAGGATCGATGATGATTGTCGTCCCAAGGTACTTCGTAAATTCTAAGCATTTCCATAATGGATTCGTCTGAAGGAAAAATCTGGGAAATGTAGTCAAAATCATAAGACAAGGAGTTCAACCAAGATGGCATCGAATAATTTTTGCATGCCAATAGATGTTGGTCATCCTTGGAGAGATAGGCGGATTGAATAGCAGCGTATGAAGCCTCGGTCGGAATAAGTGGCATAGTGTCACCTAGTGCATCAAATTCTAACGGACTAGGCACAAGCCAAGGATCAGATGATTCTAAAGACTGATAGTTCATAGTCAAAATCATATTGATTGTGGAAATATGTTGTGTGGTAGGAGGAAGTGGTGCAGGGACAATACCCATCAGGGAAGAGTCTTTTAAAATACCTACACCAACGCTTTCATATGTGATCTCATGATCTCCCAAGAAAGGAATATTGTTGGTGGCGGGAGTGCGAGCGTCGGGTGTACAGTAATCTAACTGGTTGATAGTGACAATTTTTCCTTGATGAGGGATTTTTACACATTGAAACACCGATGAAGCGACGAAAGTCATGGCATAAAACCAAATTCTTCCTAATAACAAGTTGTAATCGAGGGGAGCATCGACATCAATAGAGACGGTTTTTCCACCCAAGTGAACGACCAAGGACTGCAAGAGTTCGTGAGGATGAAAACTTTTTCCATCGAATGCGCACAACATCATAGGGGATTGGTTAAGTGCAAGTGATTGTAATCCTTTCCAGCAAGCTAACGACATGACACAAGTGGAATCTCCCTCGTCCAAAATAGTGTAGTGAATGTGTTGATTATGAACAACAACATCAATTTGAAAAGCGAGTTGGTGATAAAGTCATGACTTGAAATTGTCTAGGTTAAACGTGATATTGTTTGATGACTCGGGATCAATGGCGCCAATGGCAGCCAAGAGTGTTCTACATTGACTTGGGCAGTGTTGTAGAACTTCCATCTCGGACATAGCATACAATTCTTGAGCCAAATCTTCAATGATATTGTAGTTTTGGGCAGCACATGAACTAGGATTAAAAGTAGATTTATGGATGGTGTTCTTGAGAGGGCATAAGATAGAGTCGAAAGTAGGTTTCTCTATCTGAAGTGAACCATATGGAGGACTAACATATGGAAGGCTAACGGAGGTGGGGGATGGATCCGGTAAAGAACCGTTAGTGACCTTTTCTTTGTCAAGTTTAGTTGGTGTGTCGTATGTCGTAGTGCAAGTGGTTAAATCAATCCCATTGAACATATAAATATGAGCACTCGTTGAGGCTTCATCATTAGGAGGGTGGCTGGAACTGCCCCTTGTGGGGGGGGGGAGGAGTTCTTGAGCAACCATGGATTGCTGCTAAGGAAAATCTTGTGTTAACACAGCGAGCTGGGAATTCCCTTTGAAAAGTTTTGCAACTTCATCACGATGTGGATAGTCTCGGGTGTAATGATTGTCACCACAAATAAGATATGGGAATTTTGATTTATGTTGTGGTTTCTTTTCAATAGCAGGTGGTGGAGTTTGGGTTTTGGGTTGTTCATTATTATTATTCTTTTTGGGTTTATTATTTGTCTTCTTCTTACCTCTGGATTGTTGTGAAGGGGCATATCGAACTGCGTTCACCTCAGAGACTTGAGTTGGGAGTGAGGTAGAGGAGAGTGAGGTCAAACTAGGAAAGGGCACTGAAACAAAGTGATTTGCCATTCTGGTCGACTGCGATGTAGACTGGGTTTTGACGATGTTGATAACTCCATCCGCATGTGACATGGACGAAGGTTTGGATGGATCGGTGGTGGCATGGGTAGCATTTGGAATCAACTCGTACAAAGTACCAAATTGTGAATAAACCAAATCTAAGTATTGAGCCTAGGCACTGGCTTCTTCCTCAGTGACTACACCGCCCATGGCGATGTCACAAGCAAATGGGGGTAAGAGAGATTTAGTAAATCATTATGCCAATAACTGGTCATGAATGATCGCTTTAATCAACCTTCGTTGTTGTCTCCACTCATGAATGTGATCAGAGATATGCATGGAATTGGTTTGACGAAGAGAGGTCAAAATTTCAGTACCCGTCTCATAACAAGTGGGTAGTTGAAAGTGCGTGAGAAAATCCATGCCAAGGGAGTTGAAATCTTGAAAAGAACCACATGGAATTTCAATGTACCACTTGGTTTTTGAGCCCGTAAGTGTTCGCTGGAAGAGACATAAACGTATAGAATCATCCATTAATGAGTTTGATGAACACCATAAATGGAATGTCATCACATGGTTGTTTGGGTCTTCTCTAGGTTTACTGTCAAACTTTGGGATGTCGGAAGGTAATTTAGAAGGAATCACTGATCAAAAAGGAAAATGAAGTATGGGATCATTGGTCAACCAAGACAAGTCTGGGAGATCCAGAGTGGAAAGGAAGGGTAAATGTCAGTTAACCTGAGCGTGATATTGGTGTGGCATAGGGATAGCAGTAGGGCCATAAACCGGTTGATATGGGTAATCGTATCCAGTATGCCCTCCTACATACGGTTTTTGTTGACCGGGATAAATAGGATTCGATGGTTGTTGAGGAACATTCATGAGTGGGGGGAAACCCAGTGGATTCTGAGGGGTATAAGTCGGTTGATTCGGTTGTGGGGGATAAACAATTTTCCCTTGAGGGGGGTAAACAGTTTGTCCCTGAGGAGGATACACGTTACCCCCCTGGGGAGGATAAATATTAGACCCTTGGAGAAGATAAGGTTGTTGTCCTTGAGGACCACAGGTGGGATTTGGGACACCTGGATAAGGTTTTCCAAAGCATAGTCTGGAAGGAATAGGATTAGATACTCCTCCTGGTGGGTTATGGTATGATTTCCCCCAGTATAGGGTTGATTAAATGTACCTCCTAAAGATACTCCCTGAGATTGTGAATGGTTTCTGTCAAAAGAAGGTTTCCCCCCTACCATAGGTTGATTTACAATTGGGGCTTGACCAATAAAGGGAGGTTGTCCTACGAAAGGAACATGTAAAGGTGGTTGTCCCCCAGGAGGGGTAGGCCCGCTATAGGATGGTTTTCCTCCAGGAGGGATAGTTCCACTAGATGGTGGTTTCCCCCTAGTCAAGATATGTCCCACAGTTGATTGTGTCTGTCTGGAAAGGGTTTTCATTCTCTAATGTAAAGATGTTCCAACAGGATCATGTGGCACATGAGGGGTTGTAGAGTGAAAAGGTGTAAAGGTGGGAGTAGCGGTTGAAGAGCCTTGGGTATGAGTAGAGGTGATGACTCCAGCATTAATATTGACTTATGCTGACATAACAGTAGGATCAATAACCTATTCGATGGTGTGATCAATAGTTTGACCAGATGGTCCTGCCTCAGCAGCAGGAGTGTCATGAGGATTAAGAGGTTTTCGAATGTATTCAAAATGCTCATAAAGATCACGTCCCGATTGAGTCCTCCATACAGAGTGAGCAGGTGTTTGATGTGTATCTACTGTGGTAGTAAGATGAATGGGGGTCCTATAGTCATCACCAAAAATTGGTTTCATGGATCCTATATATGTCTCGGTAATTGGTCTCAAAGGTAAACTTGGAATTTCTTCTTCTATAACGTTACCGAGTGAGTCTAATCAAACCAAGAGTGGTTCAATAGGAGTTGTTGATATAGGTGTAGTGTGAGGAGTGGGATTTTCAATCATAACCAAGGCTCTTTTTGAATTTTCTAACAAAGGAGTAGCAACACTCCCAGCGTCAGAATGATTTTCTACCTCTTCACGGTAGGTGTCTTCTGGTGAGTTAGGAGGTAAGGGTTTATAGCCTTCTTCTGGAGGCATCCCTTGCATCCTACATGATCAGAGAAGACCTTTATCATCTACAGGCTCAATTTTGAAGAACTATTAAGACAACAGCACACGCTAAAAAATCTAGAAATACCAACAAGCAAACAAACCTTCTCTCGATGACTGTACTAGTTGGTGATGAAATCCAACATCGCATGATCAAGTCAAGAAGGGGATAGGATATGAGTGGGTGGAACAGTTACAATGGTGACCTGCTAAATGGACGTATGCCTTGGTGCAGGCTTCCACACAGTAATCATGGATTTACCCTCCAAGGAGCCTGAGTGAGTTTGACCACCGTCTGTTCCAAGTACAGTGAAGACCTCCCTTCACCGTCACCTTTTGTAAAGACCCTAAATATTATGGCTACTAAGGACACCAACTCATAGTTATCCCCTGGGCGGGTACAGTCGACATTCCAGTCTGAACGTATGGGCAAGATAACAAGTCTGAAATCCTTCGAGAGAACCAAGGACAAGTGGACCGGTAGAACTTCAGAGGACTCCGAACGGATTCAAAATTCACGAAGCACTGAGACCAAATGAAAACAATTGAACCTCAAGAAGGACCCCCAATATATGATCTGACTACTAAGAACAGTTAAACCACTGAGGGATAATCTTTGTAACTCTCCCGAACGTGACCTCATGCGTAAGCCCTGTGTGAGAGGGGGATCCCAGATAAGCTTATACAAAAATTGGATTTTCTCTCCCTATCGCAAGATGCTAATGTTTGTTTTGAATGCTTTGGAGAGTTATGCTCACAACCTAATCCAAAGCGTCAATCCTAGTCTAATGTTGGTGGAGGAATTGTTGATTAAGGTTGGTTGTCATTGATGTCAACCCTTGAAAAAAGACCCATAGCAAAAAGGTTTGGGTAATGGACCCAATAGTGTTTGATGTAAATATGACTCATTATTTTTCTGTCATGGTTGATAAGAAGTAAATATGGATGAACTCTAAAGTGGTCCCCTTATGGTGAAATCCCTCACGGGAAGATGCTTTGTGGAGTAAGAGAACCCATGCTTAATTGTGGAATAA
>JZKD02S1592882.1:116026-126680 GCA_000966675.3 Picea glauca
TTTATTTATTACTGCTCATTATTGGATAATAATTCTACATTGATATAACATTTGAAGAAAAATGATTATAATTACGTTATTATTGATTCACCCCCCCTCTCAGTAATCCAACAGGAATCTACAAAAGAAAAAGTTTCTAGATCAATTTTAATTAGCGTTGATTTTTGTGGTTGTTCTTTACTCAGAGGTGAATGAGAGTGAAATTGATGATATTATGACTCGATTCCCAAAAATGCATAAGAAAAATGATAAAAAATATTTTCTTTCAATGAATTTATATTTATGGGAAGGAGAAGAAAATTTCATTTTCACTATCAAACACAAAAATGCAGAGACTTCATGGAATTGTTCTCAATCAAGAATCCAATTCAATGCTAAACTATTCAGAAAATGATCCTAATATCCAAAATCCAATCATGAAAATATATCTCTTTGTTTAAATATGAATTTTAATTGACTTGATTCAAAGCTTCTTATGCCAACTAGATTTACTATTTGCAAGTTTAAGCAATTGGAAGCAAATGTCACATAAAAAAAAATCACACTCTCATCGTGATCAAACAATCAAGCAAAACAAAGCCAAACTTTTCAAAAAGAAAATCAAAACTCAAACAAGAGGAATTGCTTGGAAAGATAACTCAAAAATCAAATGGAACAATACGCAAATCCCTGAACCTCCTTGTAACAACTTTCATGCAATTAGATAAACGAGAAAGTATCAAACCAACTCCAGATCTCAAAAAGGAAGAGTGATTCCAAAACAATATTGATTTCAATATCTTTTAAAAACCAAGAAAAACATCAAAAACCCTTAGAAATCAAATGGTTGCAAGTTTTACAGAACACACATATTGATCGCAAAAGTCTTGAGCAGGAAAGAAAACCAAAAATCACACCCAAAAGAGGTATCCCACAACTTTTCAACAGAGAGGAAAATCAGCGCTCTAGTTATATAGGCACCAGAGCGTTGCAATGCTCTGTAAAGCATTGTAAGGAAGCGTCAATATTGGAATCGGCACTCTGGATGTAATATAAGGGGAGCGTTGTTTTCTAAGAATGAAAAGTGTTAACCCAGAAAACAAACAACTCAGGAAAACTTAAGTATCAGCGTGTGTAGGATGACTTCAAGACTAACAACACATATAAAAACTAGAAAAACACAGTGAATAGGATCTGAAGACGGGAAAAGACTAAAACAAGATGAAGGAACGAAACCAAAACCGAAAGCTTCGATCCCCAGGGGAGTCACCAATTTTTGTTGTAGGAAAATTCCCCTATGGACAGGTGAATTCTCTCTTGGATCTTGGACCCCTATGACCAAGACAGAAAATTGCTAACTTTGAACACTGACTTTCCTTTAAACATAGCTAAGCTAGTCAATAGAGAAGAGGAAAAAAGTATGAGTACCTTTTTACGAAACTTGTCCTCACTCAGTCCAAGTTGAGCTTGATCTCCAAGTCCTTTAACGAGTCCTGCAATCCAATAAATAGCAAAGACAAAGCATGCTTTCTATTCTACCATGATTAGTTTAAAGATAGATTTATCCAAAAGACAAGCTCATGAAAATGTACACAATGTTGAAGGAAACAAGCCAAGCACATGTATTAATGAGAAAAAAATAAGGTGCTTACAAAGTGTAGATGCAGATGTAGCAGCCTCACCAAGCTCTCCTTGTCCAACCCCTTGCTCGAACGATCCACAATCAAAATGACAATAATTTTCACTGATTATCCTCCCCTTTTCACCATGAGAATGTCTTCTTATATAGGCCTTGAGAGGCTTAACCACCTTAGATATTCTTTGGATAAGTTGAGGATATTACTCCATCAGTTGTGGAACTCCCATTAGATCCAGCCCTAGACTTGGATTCGAGCCAAACTGACTCAAATATTTCTCAGTTGTCTTTAGAGATAAGGGGGATTTTTCCCCAAGATTTTCTCAACAAATCGGTGCTCCCTCAAAGTGGGCCACAGAGTGTTTTAGCGCTCCCTGCTAAGAGGGCAAGGAGCACTAGCGCTCCTTGCAAATGGACAGGGGAGCGTTGATCTCCAAAAATGCTTTTATGATGGTAATTTCTCAAGGTAAAAGTTTGTACTCTTTGCCAAAAGATATATTTTCATCTTCTAACGAATCTTAGAGGATATCTCAAGTGTTCTTATAATGTCATCCGCGATGTGACACAGGTGAGACGACGGTATGATTTCTATGACACTTGCGAGAATGACAATGAGACATCATCGAAGTGAGTAATTTTGACGTGTAACACTAGTCTCACTCAATTTGGATACTCTAGGAATAATTTATGATTGTTTTACCCGGAACACTTGTTTGAGACTAGTCAATAGGACTAGTCAAATACCCTATCTTCCATAGGGTGTATATACAAAAGTAGGATGACCCAGAAGTAGAAATTTTTTCACAGATACCTTGATAATTTCTATGAATATGATCCAGATTTTAGGGTCTGAAATGTTACAGATAAATATTTATAGCGAAAATTTTGCAATGACTAAATTTAGGATGATTCCAGAACCCTATCTTACATAGGTTATATCTATGAAAGTGTACAGCCTCAGGAGATGAAATTTTAACCCCACATACCTTGATCTGTCTGATAAATATCCTCCAAGGGGTGTATTCTAAAACTTTGTAGAAAAAAAGTTATAGTTAAAATTCCAAGGTGTCTTAGATGTAGCAATGAAACCCCAAGACCTTGAGCTTTGATACCAAATGTTATGACCCAAGGCCTTAAAAATGATAACAAATCAATAAAATGCAGTCCACTTCGAGGGGGGAACCTCCTTTACAGTATATAAAATTTAGAACACAATATGAGATGATATAAGATTATCTGAATACTATATCTCCTTGATATATATATATATAGGAGACAAGGGGTTACAATTACATTGAAAGGGTGCAAAGAAGGGTTCTAGACGACCTACTAGAAATGTAATAATTCACTATCTAGGGCATAATAAGGGGTTTTATACATATCATGGGGATTTTTCTAGGGATTAAGATGTTCCTCCCAGCCATAGACTCTATTGCTCATAATATTTCAGCAACATATCACCCCCGAGCTAGGGCTCAAACTCCACTAGGGAAAAATACTTCTAGTGATAAGCTAAGATCTCAACAGAATTTCTCAGTACAAGGTGCCCACTACAGAAACTATCCTACAGCCCCTCATTCCCCATGCACCTGTCACACCTAAGAAAGTGTCCCCCTTCTCTGCTCAACAGTCCTTCGGCTTCCCCACTTCCCTTCCCAGGGTTACCAGCAATAGGTCAAAGAGGAAGTCTCTAAGCTCTGCAACTAATGCTTCAATACACCAGAGAATAATTCTCAACAATACTCTCACCTAGAGAGTATGTTGTTGGGTCTGACAACCAATCTCTCACCCAGAGAGATTGTTTGCGATCTATCAGCCCATATCCTCAACAGTGAAGTTAGATTACATCACTGTGACTCCTTACAAGATTCTATGTGCAGGTAAGGTAATAATTGTATTTTCCATATAGTTTTACCCTCTTCTTCTCACAAGATCCTGAAACATCCATTTGAATAATAATGCAATAATACCCAAAATACACTAAGTCCAACAATATATATTGCATGCCTTTCACTTGTCACTTGTCACCCTTAGAAGTAGCTTTAAACCACTTTGTGACTCATTCCCTACCCTTAGGAACTTAGGATAAAAACATATCCCCATTACACTTTTCAGAAATATTATTAAAATATTCTTCCCTTTTCTCTTTTTCAATGGAGTTGGTCCTCCATCTCTTTTCATCTGAGTTTGTCTGCGCATAGAGATCCAATATTATATTAATAACCATGATTATATTTACATGGATAGGCACACTGACCTATCTGCGTCTAGGCTCACCAACACCATAATCACACAGGCTCTCCATCCTCAATACATATATAGTTACACACACACACACACACACACACACACACACACACACACATATATATATATCAACTATGCACACTTCCAAGTTGTTATCCCCTGTCCTAGGGATAACTAAGGAGATCACCTCTTGAGGCCCACAGGTCCTAGACATGCAGTTTTGAGAGATGAATGACTTGAGCATGACCTCGGATGGCCCCTCTTTTCTTCAATGCAACCCATCTATCAGCAGCATCAGTATCCATCCCACTAGCCTAGCCCTGAAGTAGTAGTAAGTCTTGCTCCATGAGGTAATGAGTCTGGGTATCACGGTATTTGTCACTCTGATTATTGAAGCACTTGAATATGTTGCACTGAACTCTCCTTCATTTCATAATGTTTTCTTGGAAATTATGTTATTTAACTTGTTCATACCTGGAAGGGTGACATTATGCCCTTATAAGTTGATCTCCCTTTAGGATGGGTTGCCACTAGGTGGGTCTATGAAAGGTCACTGTCCATTCCCTCCATACTTACCAATTTCAATCCTTACTCCTCTCATTTTCCCCTACCTTTGTTCTGTCATTGGGTTTTCCACATTAGGAAGGGTTGTACCTTGCCTTGTGGTAAGGAGGAGCTAAAGGCCTAGAGGGTAAAAGTAATTGGCAAGAGTTAAAAGCCAAAATGAAACCTTTGATATGCTTCGCCCAGGGATTCCCGAGAAAGCAATAAAAATATTCTTAGTAAGAAAAGGGAACCCATAAGATAAATCAAAACTCAAGGTACTAGTTGGTGGATGGGAGGTCTCATCATGAGTCGGCCTTTTAGGACCATGGGAATGTAGCGGTATGACACTGCCATCTATCTGGTCACCAAACCAGGGTAGTGGCCCTTGGTGGCATAGCCAAGAGAAAGGGGGTCTCATCACGAGCCAGCCTTCTCATCTCCATGAAATGCTTGTGGGTAACATTGTCGCCTCTAGTCACCAAGCTAGGAAAATATCCCCCAACTCTTCCCTTGAAGAATGAAATAAAAATACCAAAAGCAATAAAGCTAAGAATAAAAGGCATTGAATGGGATATGAAATAATGGCATCCATGATAATGTGTAGCTCACCCTCTACAAAGGAACCCACAAGTAAGACCTACATTTCCATGTTATCACTACACCATGTGCCCATACACTTCCCCCATGCCACTTCACACACACTTACATGACCTAGATTGGTTCTCACCTGGGAAACACCCCAAAATTAAGGAAGATTATCCCAATAGGACATCTTGAGACCTTCTCCAAACCTGGCTTGTTAAACTGCATAACGTCTTTGAGAATTTGTCTTGGTAAAGGGGGTTTTGATTCACATGTTTAGGTAATTTGATTATTAGATGTGATTGGCATTGCTATGATCCATGTGACTTATCAACCACTGGAGGGCGTACTTGTTGTTGATGCAGGACTTTGTCCGATGGACAGGTACATATGGGGGAATGATTAGCTCGGACCTCCATGGGGCTGAAAGCCCACAGATGGATGATGTGACCCCAACCAAGGGAAGAGAGATACCAGAGACTTTCACCAAGAAGAAACAAGGGTGTTGCACCAAGGACACCCCAGCAGACCTAGACCCAGGGGGATCTTGTCTTTCCACCTAGACATTGACCTTTGGGAGCCCATGACGTCACCTTTGTGACCCTAGACGTCATCCACAGTCAGGGTTTGCATTTATGAGGGAAGTTATGTGCTAATTGGCACGTATGGAAACATTCATGGCCTTTGGAGGCCAAACATTCTGCATTTGAGGCCTAATGTTCCACCCTAGGGTCCTAACATCACCCTAGAATGCCATGACGTCACCCTTGTAAGTGATATTAGGGTTTAATTAATTTTGTTTATGTAAAAATTGGATTTTTTATGTAATTTGGCCATGTTGGCCTTTTTATGACCTAATTTTAATTAAAGGTCATTAAAAATTTATAAATAGAGAGAAAAGACTCTCATTTTTTCATCATCACTCATCACACAAGTAGTGTGGTCTGAAATTTGTGCCCTTTTGAGGGTTATTGGCTGAAATTCTAGGCGCAATTTCTTTTGGAGGCTAAATTTTGCAACTTGGATCATTTCTTGGCGAAGTTACTTGGCATTCTAGGGTTTTATGGCTTGATTATTCTTGGTGAAGTAAGTAAATCTGCAATTCTTCATTTTATTTGAATGGTGTATGGTAAAAATTTGTATTCGTGTTAAATATTATGAAATTGCTTGCTTGACAAACCCTAGGAGTAAAGGACTTAATTTGATACTTCTTTACTCTTGATTTGCTAGACCTTGCTAAGAAGATTTTGACCTAGCTAAACTTCTAGAGCCCTAAATACTAGCACTTTAGAAGTCATTATCTAGTCAATCATTGCTTCAAGTATCTTTCAATAGTCTAAGGAAGGGAGATTTTGATAGAGCCTAAAATTGCTTACACTCTAGCAAGTTTATCCTTAGGGTTTGGATGTTTGAGGCCTTGAAAAGCCAACACCTCTCCCATCCATCTCTTATCCTTAGGTAAATATAATCATTGTGTCATTTATTCCAAGAGAGAACTAACATCTATAGACTCCATTACCCTACAAAGGCACTAGTCTACTCACTATAGTGATTGATTGATCAAAACAACTCTCAAACTATCTTCCTTGAAACATTTACTAAGTTCTATTAACCTTAAACTGGATTAATTCATTGACTAACTTGTTGTTGTTGAAAAATATCGCTACATCCATCTAACAGCAGCAAATTTATCTCAAAAGTGACATTAAAATCTTATTAGACATTGTCAATTTTGCTTCTGACAAGCAGTTATCATTTTGCCAATTCAAAGTTATATTTCCTTGTCTTTTTCAATCAAATCCAGGCATAAATATTTTGGTTGTTGCAAAATACTTATTGTTGTTGTAAATAATTACTTTGCTGCAATTTTATATCATCTTACTTATTTTTCAATGGTTCATGGTATTATGAAGCACTAACACCATTTGGTACTTGGAAGTTTCCACGCTTTTCTATTTGTTTTCTTATTATGGGTAGGTACACCTAATTTACCTTTTTTCTTCATCTCTATAAGACACAAAGAACCTTTGAATTGAGTGACCTGTGAGAGGGGGGGGTATTTTTGTACCTTTTACCTTAGCCTTCTCAAACTTTCAGGTCACTGGGGACATCTCCCCTGGGGTACTGTGACATAGTCCTAAATAGAAATGGGTTTCTTGTTAAGGTGACAGTGATAGGTCACCCCCTGTTACGCAAATCTTGCATCCACTTGCCTTGGTATTTGGGCAAGTACAAATTGTGCGATAACACAAGTCATTACCATGCACTTACCCAAATGCAAGCAACACGGTGCAATTTGCGCACTTACCCAAGTGCGCACAACACACAAAATGTGTGCACCCTGTCTTTATAAAAAATCTTTGTGCACTTACTCAAATGTGTGCAACACCAAAACCAGGTGTCAATGGCTCACTAGCATAAATGTTCATACATTTACGCTTGGTACCAATCGATTCACCATCCTATATGTACAATTACAAAGGGTTCTGAATCAGGGATATTACATCATGAGTCAATTCGAGTGGATAGAGGGGGGAAGAAATTAAATCCTTTTTTAATGCATTAAAATATCTTTGTGCATAAGTATCTCATTCAAATGGGACCCCTTGCTTCAGCAAACGCATGAAACCCTTAGTGATCTCAGTGTAGTTAGCGATAAAACGATGAAGGAAATTTTCTTTTCCTTGGATACTCTGAAGGTGATGTATGGTACCCGGGGGAGGTAACTGAACTATTTCCTCTACCTTCAAAGGGTCCATAATGATCCCTTTGTTTGACATGATGAAACTAAGGAGACGCCCTGAAGTGACACAAAAATTACATTTGTGTGGATTAATTCGGATGCGATAATAACGACATCTTTGAAACACACGGTGGAGGTGATCTATATGAATTTCTATACAAAGGGAATGAGAAACCATATCATATAAATATGCCTCAATAATGTTGGGTATGTGTTATGTTCTTTTCATGTGGTATCAGAGCTCATTTTTGGCTTCAAAGGGACGCCTTTGTTGTTGAGGGTTTGGCTCGGTCTTGATAGATCAAGTTTATCTTGGGTCTATGGTAAACCTAGGTTTTGTGGGAGCTTTTGTAGTGGAGATTCGAGTACAAAAAGAGGAATGGTGAGTTCTTCTAGAATCGAGATAGAGAAGTTCAATGGTAAAAACTTTGAGCTATGGAAGCTGAAGATGGAGGACCTTCTTGTAGAAAAAGAACAATGGATCGTTGTGGATCCTGGTACATAGCCTACTAGTGCATCGTCTGCTAGCACACAGGCTACTAGTACACAACCTACCAGTACACAAACTACTAGTACACCAGCTACTGGTATGTCGAAGGAAGATTGGGAGAAGTTGGACAGAAGAGAAAGGAGTATTATTCGACTATGCCTGGAAGATTCGGTTTTGTTGAATGTCTCGGGAGAATCTACAGCCAAGGAACTATGGGATAAGTTGGGGAATTTGTATCAATCAAATTCCCTGGTAAACAAGTTGTTTCTTTGAAATAAGTTGTATCATCTTAGGATGGAAGATGGAGATTCTGTGACAGAACATCTAAATGCCTTTAATACTCTGGTAAGTCAACGTGTCTCTGTTAATATTACGATTGTAGAAGAAGATAAGTGTATTACTTTGTTATGTTCTTTTCCAGACTCTTGGGATACTCTGGTTGTAGCAATTGGTAGTACCACTCAATCTACATTGAAGTATGAGGATGTATTTTCATCCTTGTTATCTGAAGAGATGAGGCAAAAAAGCATGGATGGTTACAGCACAGATGCTTTATTTGTAAGAGGGCGTACCCAAGACAGGAACCATGGTAAGCCTTCGGGGTGGAGATATAAATCTACAGGAAGATCTAAGTCTCCAGAAAAATATTTGAGGAAATGTTGGAAGTGTGGTAAAACAGGGCATTATAAGAAAGATTGCAAGTCTAAGGAGGTTGAAAAACCAAAGGGATATGATAGTACCTCTTCCACAGAGGCGAAAACCTCCACTGAAGAAGGAGGTGATGTTTACCTAGCATCTACAAGAACACATGCAGACCGTGATGTATGGTTGATTGACTCAGGTGCGTCATACCATATGACTCCTCACAGGGAGTGGTTCTCTGAATATGAAAAATATGATGGTGGTGATGTATTCCTAGGAGATGACTCGACAGAAAAAATCTTGGGACATGGAAGGGTTAAGTTGCTGCTAAAATATGGAAGGATTAGAACACTTCCTAGGGTTCTACACATTTCAAAACTGGCCAGAAGCCTAATATTTGTAAGCAAGATGGATGATGCAAGAGTGGATACTGTATTTGGAAAGAACACTTGCAATATGGTATGAGGACCAATGGTGTTGATGAGGGGAGTTTGATGTGGAACTTTGTACAAGTTGTTGGGAAGCACTTATACTAGTGGGTGTAACAGTTTTGTTGTCCCTGAACAGAGAAATAAAGAATACAATACCAATATTGTCCCTGGAAAGAAGACCATGATGTGGCATCAAATACTGGGACATATTGGAGAAAAGGGCCTTCGAACACTACACGGTAAAGGTATGGTTGAAGGTATCTCTAATTGCACTCTAGATTTTGATTTCTGTGAACATTGCATATATGGTAAACAAAATCGAGTAAGATTCCCTTCTGGTGCTACAAGAGCACAGGGGATCTTAGAGTTGATACACAGTGATGTGTTTGGACCTGTTCCTATTCCATCCCTAGGTAAATCTGTGTATTATGTTTCATTCATAAATGATTTTTCAAGGAACAGATGGATTTATTTTCTTAGAAAGAAATCTGAGGTATTTGATCAATTTAAAGAGTTTAAGGCTCTGGTAGAAAATCATATAGAGAAGAAAATAAAGGTATTGAGAACAAATAATGGTGGAGAATTCTGCATAAATGAATTCGAATAATTCTGTAAGAAGTGTGGTATAGCAAGGCAGAAGACTACTCCATACACTCCTCAGCAGAATGGAGTTGTATAAAGGATGAATAGGAAACTAATGGAAAAATAAAGGAGCATGCTCAGTGGTGTTAGGTTAGGACAAGAATTATGGGCAGAGGTAGTGGGTACAGCATGTTACCTATTCAATCGATCGCCTTCATTAGCGTTGGACGATAAAACTCCACACGAGGTATGGTCTGGAAAGAAACTCTCTCTTCAAAATCTTAGAGTGTTTGGTTGTGATGCTTATGTACATGTTCCAAAGGAAAATAGGAGTAAGCTGGATAAAAAGGCTGAAAAGTGTATCTTTATTGGTTATAAAGATGGTGTGAAAGGTTATAAACTTTGGAAGCCAGAAACAAAGAAGATTGTTTACAGTCGATATGTTCTGTTCAGAGAGGTAAAAGATGTGTCCAAACAGGAATTCCTACCAATGCAAGACGAACCTGAGAAAATAGAGCTTGAGTTGGATGATGCAAAATCTAAACCATCTAAAGAAGAGGAAGCAAAAGAAGAAGAAGAAGAACCTCATACCCCAGTATTGAGGAGATCAGTGAGAGACAAAAGGCAACCAGAAAGGTATAGTCCACCCGATTTCCATTCAAATTTTGCTTTATCTATTACTGATGATGATCCCAGAACTGTTAGGGAAGCAGTGAATTCAGAGGATAGTAAACTATGGAAGAAGGCCATGGTTGAAGAAATGGATGCCTTGGATA
>JZKD02S1592882.1:134777-149578 GCA_000966675.3 Picea glauca
GGTCCCCATTGCATTGAGTGCCCCCATCATATGGGGAAACTTTTGTTGAACTTGGCCTCAGGTGAGCCACTTTCCTTGGTGTGGGAGTTGCTTGCATTGTTGAAGTAAATGTCTCGCTTGTACTTTTCCCATGGAAAGATGTCATGAACATGTTGGAGGTGTTGGATACATTCAACATATTTGGCTACATGATCTACCTTGGTCTGAGTGTGGGATGAATTTGTTGATGAAGATGCATTAAGAAGAGCTATATCAATGGGAGATACTGGTGGGAACCCCAAGCACACCTGAAAAGGATCATGGCCAAGAGAGATATTCTAAACATATGGAATAATATCATTATGTTCATGTTCCTCTATAATCTTATCGACCTGCTTCTATTGGATAGAAACATCTTGGGTTGAGGCTATAGTGGTTGTAGTGTCCTTTTGTTCACCTTCTAACCGAATTGTGAAGAGGCTAAAGTTTGTGGTATGATATATTATTTTGTGGCACTGTTTTCCAAGATAGTAGTTGAAAATGCCTCAAGTACCCTATAGATCTAACCTCCTAGAGTAGCAATGACATTGTGGGGTCGAGAATCATAGATAACGTGATATTTCCACATATATGGTTGTCCTAAAAGAACATCACAAACTTCAAGTGGGGCAACATGAAGAGTTATATAAATGGGGGATATTGGTGGGAACCCCAAGCGCACTTGAAAAGGATCATGGCCAAGAGAGATATTCTAAACATATGAAAGAATATCATTATGTTCGTGTTCCTCTATAATCTTATTGACCTACTTCTACTAGATAGAAACGTATTGGGTTGAGGCTATAGTGGTCACAGTGTCCTTTTGTTCACCTTTTGACTGAATTGTGAAGAGTCTAAACTTTGTGGTATGATATATTATTTTGTGGCACTGTTTTCCAAGATAGCAATTGAAACTGCCTATGGTACCCTATAGAGCTGACCTCCTAGAGTAACAATGACATTGTGGGGTTGAGAATCATAGATAACGTGATGTTTCCACATATATGGTTTTCCTAAAAGAACATCACAAACTTCAAGTGGGGCAACATCACACACTACATCATCCTTGAAGGGTTTGATGCCATAGGATAGGTGGCACTGTTGGCTGACATGGATGTCTCATCCCCAGCTCAACCATCTGATGGTGTATGGTTGGGGGTGTAGCATCGTTAGTGATTTCAATATCTTGACAACCTTAGTTGAGATTGATTTTTTCTAACCTTTGTTGTCAACAATGAAATGCAATGGAGTCTCGTTTACCCACATATGGGAGTGGAAGAGGCGATCCCCCTCCTCAAGCTCCTTTGGTTCTTCCAATTGTATTGTTGTGGTCGTGATGGTAGCATTGGGTTTTGCATCGATGATTTGTTTCCCTTTATTGTGCTCTAAATCAAATTCTAAGTCAGTATCTTTGTTTCCCTTTTCTTTTTATTTGATCTCAACCACCAATTACTGATTTGAGCGACATTCATCGTTGTTGTGCCAAGAGATTTTGTGGAACTCACACCACTTTCCAGTATCTTTATTAAACTTCTTGTTACCCTTCTTTTCTTGTGTCTTAAACTAGCTATCTTGAGGTTTGCCTTCCTTACTAATATGTCTTGTGTTCTGTGAGTTAGGGTTGCCTTTTCCATACTTCTGTTATGGCATATTTTCAAACTCGAACTCCCGCTTACTTCGTTGCTTGAATTTCTACTTGATTTTGACCGCATATGGATAAGAAGCTCCCAGTGAGGAGATGTCCAATAAATCCATCTATGTTTGTATGTATCTGTGCATACCACTACAATACTTCAAGATCAAGTGTCGCTTAGAGTCTTTGATACCAAGCTTTGAGTGCAAGGTATGAAATATGTTAGTGTACTCAAGCACCGTCTGGTCTCTTTTCTGATGTAGAGTTTTTCATATCATGTACAAGTCATCGTAGTTACAAATAGGGTAGAACTCCTCCTTTAGGGAATATACAAAGGCTGCCCAAGTGGGTTCTCTCCTAAATGGTGTAGATTCACCCATGGTGTACCTCTCCCAGTAACCTTCCCACCAAGCTCTGACATGGGGAAGGACTTTAAGGAGCACGAAGGTGATCTTTTCATTGTCGGAAAAAATTTGGACAAAATAATAACCTTCTAGCATATTCAACCATTTTTCTAGATCATTTGCATCTATCTAACCTCCAAATAAGGGGATATCAAAATTGACTTGTACCTTGAAGGGTGTCGCACCTATGAAATGATTTCTTGTCGAAGATGCCTCAGTTGCTTCCATCTGTAGTCTTTGAAGGATCTAAGCGAATTTTTCCATCATCTCATTCCTTTGTCGCACAAGGGATTCCTCAAGAAACGTCTTGAAAGGATCTCATTCTCTGTCATCTCTCTTTTCTTTTTCCATGGGAGGTCACTTGGGCTAGCGAGAGAGGTTTCCCTCAAGAGAAACTAGCTTGAGACCCAAATCTCTATACCCTAACCTCATCGAGGACCTGCTTTGAGAAATGACAAGGAGAAGACTGCTCTGATACCATGGATTTGGACTATGCTGAGAACAAAATGAGACAAAAACAAAAATATAGCAGAGAACACAAAAATACAGTGAAACCCAACTTCTATTAATGAATAAGAGAGAAAAACACTATAGAACACAAACTGGCATAATGGGTAGCTTATCTCTAAAAAGAAAGAGATGTTGGCTACGCTTCATTCGCAACAAGCTTTACATCACACTCCATTGCATGATTAAAGGGCCTCCTTCACCTCAATTATATATGAGAGAGTGAGATGAGAACAATTCCCATGATGCATGTGGGATAAATTGGACTAAGTTTATAAAATTCCATAGGCATGTAAAACACTAGGACTTCCGAGGTGGTCACCCATCCCAGTACTCCTCTAGCCTGAGCATGCTTAACTGCAAATTTCTAATGGGATCTGGTGCATTAATGCTATGTTGTAGGGATGCCACTAGGAAATCATTACATGATATCTGTGATTAACAAATGAAGATGGAATTACATTATGTTCCCCATCAAAACCATGGCTCAAAATTTTGATTTAGTGGAAAAGGTGGATAGCCACCGAGATACACCTAGATCATAATGGGACAGTAGATCCCGGTCATGTAGCTGGATCCAGATGACTAAAATACAACTAGTCGATAGTCGTGATTTTTCCTTCATGAGGAAAAAAAATAACATGGAAGACTGAATATACAACAGCAGTCATAGCATAAGTCCAACTATGACCTAGCAAGAGGTTGTAATCGAGCGAAAGGAGGAAAGTATCCCATGGGGTTGAAAGGAATGACCATCAAATCTGGTCAGAAGAGTAGGGGATAGAGTGACCTTTGCAAAGCCAATAGCTTTCCAACAAGAAAGTGACATCACACATGTCAATTCTTCCTCATCAATCATCATCCTAAAAATGTTCTTCGTGGTGTAAACCACTTGAATTTGAAAAGGTACATGATAAGGGAGGCGAGGTTTGACATTAGAAGGGTAAAAAATGATGAGTTGTGAGCTAGAAGCATACGTAGCCCTAATAGCATAAATAAATTCACTCTGTTGCAATGGGAAACTTTGGAGTAGCTCAAGAAAAAACATCACACATGACGACTGGGCCAAATCTTCCACGATGGAATAATTTTGACCTACTCTTGGATTATGCGAAGCTCTTTTGTACACACCCTTGGGCATGTGAGGCATGGCATCACTCATAGAAGGATTCTCAATACGAAGAGGCCCTTTCTACTCAGCAGGTTCCTTACTCTTAGACCCAGGCGCAGGTTTATCATAATTATGCGCTCGAGTCTATAGATAAGAATCTCAACTCATAATATAGATATTCAATGGTGTTCCATCAAGTGGGGAAGAACCTTGGTTACCCCCCTGCTGACTCCTAGTATTAGATATCGAAGCAATGTTTTGTGTGTGTGGGAAAAGATTCGTCAATATGACAAGTTGTTGTTGATATAAAAGCCTCTAGGCTTCTTCCGTATTGGGGCATTCGTGAGTGAGGTGATCTTATTTGCAAATCTTACAAGGAAATTGCACCTTCCTCTTTTCCTTTTTTCCTCGATCAGAAATGGATTCTAGTTTATTAACATTCTTGTTATTATTTCCCCCTCCTTTTTTATCCTTACCCTTTCTCTTCCTGCCAGGTTGTTGGGCACCTTTTAGGGTCATTGATTGCACACTATGTACATCCGATGTTTGAGAGGGGGCAGTTGAAGATGAAGCTAGACCAGACACGGAATCTTGGATGCAGAGTTGTCTCATCTGATTAGAAACCCAGTCTACAGGTGAGCTTTGAGAAGAACCTATAATGCCATCAACATGAGGTCCAGATTTCAGTTTTGTAGGATCAAAACTGGTTCGTGGTGTGTCCGTTATAATTTTTGTAAAGGAGCGCATACTACGAATAGATCAAATCCAACTGTTGGGCCCTGAAAATCGCTTCTTTCTCAAAAAATACTCCTGATGTGGATACATATTTAGATATGATTGGAAACAAATACTTGAGGAACCATTCTAACAAGAATTTAGGAGGAACTTTGGCTTTAATCGACCTCTTTCATCTCCACCACTCCTAGATATGATCTGAGATATGAGTGGCCTTGTCCTATTTTAGGGTTGAGAGAAGATCGGTACCAACATCGTATCAAACCGGTAGCTGAAAATGGATTAGAAAAACCAATGCCAAATCATGGAAAGTACATAATGTTGCACCGTCAAATTCAGTGTACCACTTTTTTGCGACTCTCGTAAGAGTGCATTAGAAAAGTTGTAGGACCGAATCATCATTTAATGGATTTGATGAACACCACAAATGAAAACTCATTACATGGTCATCGATATCCTCACTAGGATTTCCTTAGAACTTAGGAATGTCAGACGAAAATTTAGTGGGAACCAATGGTCAGTTTGGATTATGACACATTAGATTGTTCATGAGCCTCAATGGGTCTCGAAAATTCAACATTTCTAGAAAAGGTAACCTTGGTTGGGACCCAGAATCTTAGCTAGAGATGTTCGAAGTTCCAGGCTGAGGACTAGTCGAAAAAGAATAACCTGGATTGGTACTGGTACCAAGATACTAGGAAGAGCTTGTGGATGGACCAAAGATTTGGATAAAACCTTGTTGGCCCTGGTTACATAGAGGAAAACCTCCACCCATCTAGTTCTCGAATGAAAAAGCAGGGTTTCCCCCTAATAACCCTCCTTTCAATGGAAAAAATCCTTACATGGGGTTATTCTGACCGAGAAACAGGTTTCTCCCTGACGGCATCCCTTGCGAAGAGAATGACCCTTGCATGGGATTCCACTAGCCTTGGAAGGGGTTTCCCCCTGCCGACACTATAAACATGGTGAAAGGATTACTTCTGAACCCAACATACAACATGAATGCAATCAAAGTATATGGCATGCTATCAAAATAGATCTGTTTCCCATAGGACCATCCCACCCCCTGAAAGGATTGTGGCTTAAAGATGGGAACAACTAGCTCTCGATAGAGGGGAACGATGGAGAAATATGACCTCTACCGTGGGGAACATCTTGGTAGGGGATCAAAGAACTCCCCATACCAATGTTACAAGTTTGGGACGTTGACTGAGAACCAATCAAGACAATTTGCATGCTCACCGACAACATACCAAATGAAAAAAAATAGTTATTGAAGGAAATGACATGGTTGCACCCAAAGGATGAGTGGAACCGATAATCAATGGAGTAGAGTTCTCGATTGACGTGGCTATGGTGGACTAAACCACACTATTTGTTTGTTTAGATACACCGGGAGGCAGGATTCCTTCAGTGATGATCATTGACGTGGGGGTTGTAGGGATCCCTGACCCAAGAAAATCTAGAGTGCTTTCCATTACGGCTCACTGAAGATCGAAACTATCAGTAAAGTCCAACCGGGGAGCCTGAAGCTGAGAAATAACTAGAGTGTTTGTTTTAGTTAACAAAGGATTAAACGGTTGAGCAAAGTCTTTGGCTCCAAGATCTGATACACTCACAACCTCCAGAGTAGAAGCATTAGTTTCTCAGGTTCCATGTCTACGGTCTCGACCGAACAATCCGGTACAAAAGTGCCAGTTTGATCAAGTCGACACCTCCAGGAAGGTGGTGGAGGATTCAGTTCTAATTCTTCAAGAGGAAGTCCTTGAATTCTCCTTGATCGCTGAGGTGTTTGATCAGCCACTTTGAGTTGTGAGCCCTAGGTGACTCCCTGCACATTGCTAAGAAATATACAATCGCAACACACACCACTAGAAAATCCCTAAAAGAAACTATAGTCACAAACAACCTTGCCAATATCCCGACTCAGGTGGGTTAGGTCTTGATATCAAAATAGTAACAAAGTAGGGAAAGGACCTTCCAGACTAAGGAACAGGTTGATTAAGTCATGTGAATCATCAAATGAAAGAGTGAGAATAAATTACCCCAACCTCCACTAACCAACCTTATCTAGTACAAGTACCCAAGATTCACGGGGAACCCTCCAACAGTACTGAAAAGTGCGATATGAAGTATGCCCCGGGTACCATGGGAAACCCCCCGTAGTAACCTCTGAGATCCCTAGGAAAAGTAACCAAGGTCATCAACTCGTAGTCAGCATCTGGGGGGTAAAATCGACAATCAAGATTGAATGTATGGGTAGGGTAGAGAATCTCTAAGCCTCGAAAGCATCACCTCTCACAGAGGTAAGGGCACTAACAAAACCCCCAATATATGATCTTTCCACTACGCTCAGTTAAGCTTCGGAGGTGTTATCTCCTCTGCTCTCCTTTACGTGACCTCATGTTTGACTCCTATGTTAGAGGAGTTTCCCATCTATACTTATATGAAATTGGGTTTTGCACTCCCTATCTTAGAGTCTCAAGGTTTTTTTTGGCCTTGGAGAAATTAAGTCTCCAAACTAAACCAAGGCCCGAGCCTAAAACTAGTTTGTTTACCCTAGTAAAATGAAAAAGGTCTAATTAATTTTGATTAGCATTCATTTTATAGGCTATTATTTACTCAAAAAGGGTGATGAGTGAAACTAAATAGTGTTTTGATGGACTCAATAGAAAAAACACTTAAGAACACAAATGAAAAATGCAGTTCTTCACTGAAAATATGAGCGTAAATAATTCTTCAGAACTAAACACAAGAAAACTCTTTATTTTTTATATGCAAAGAATGCAATTTTTTCTTTTAAGTGTAATGCACTTACTAATGCAACCTTCAAATCAAAGACAACTAACAAGATTTTGGAATTCCTTTCCTTGAAGCTATAGAAACAAAATCTTTTTTTTAGAAAGTACAAGAGTGAATTCAAGGAGAAAACATGCATACAATGAAATTTTATTTTTCAGGTGTAAATGCAAAAGGTAAGGAAGAAAGTTCACAATAAGACACTCTTACACTTTTATTTTATGCAAATCAAGAAAACAAGGAAGAAGAGGGAAAGAAAGACCATAAACAGATGACTAGACACCTTAACAAAGACTGCAAGGACACAGCACAGAGTGTAACGTACACCTGACGAATCTTTATAAAACCCTAGAACCATTAAAAGAAAAAAACAACCCCGACTAAACAAAAAATTGAAAAATATTTTTAGACTTTTGTTATAATCTTGAAAGAAAAGAAAACAATTTCTTAAACAAAAAAGCAACTCTAAAGACTTAGCAAGACCCAGGAAGATCCTACAGCGTCACAACCCCAACCTCCAATGGTATGGAAAGAGTAAAACACTCCAACTCATAACATGTACATGATTGTCTAAGAGACAAGTAGCATATGTATGTGACTCTATTGAATCAAAGTCATGTATGTATGCGACTATACCAAAAAAAAACAGCGTACACCTTAAAAAACCTCTCTAACTTGAGAGAAAAAGGTATGGAAGACTCGGAAAGGATTACATAAATTCGGAGAAGGCTAAAGAAAGGTCTAAAACATAGAAAAAGTTTCAAATGAAATGTAAGCATCAAGTACCCCTAATGACCAAAAAAGGGAGAATCCCTAATGGAGTCGCCAATTCTGTTACGAAAAACTAAGTCTTATGGCTATGGGTCAAGGCCACAACAAAGCAATACCCTAAAAGATCACTCTCAAACTCAAATCAAGCAGTTAATTAAAAGTAACTACTTTGAAATAACTAACTTTCAAAGGATGGAAAAGAGAACAAACCCGGAATCCAATGTTTGAAGTTGATCTCACTCAAGAACTTTTGCTCCAACTCTTGCACAACGATCCTCTGAAAACTCCTGCAAAAAAAGAGACAAGCAATTAAAAATAGGTAGTTATATGCTAACTAACTAAACATGATCATTTCAATTTGAAAAATATTATCAAAGAAAGATATAAATAATATCATTAAAAACATGAATCAACAAATAGAAGTAGAAGAGAATGAGAGATCTTTTGTTATTAATAACATAAAAGTTGGTTACAACCTGTAACCGCTACCACACGGTCCCAAAATTGGGCTCCAAGTTCCTCCACCCCGACCAAAGATGAAAAGCAAAACCTCCAAATATTTGTGTTATGACAGGTCCAAGGAAGGAAAAGGATTTCTTCTTGACAAGATAGGGAGAACACAAATTCTAAAAACAAGGGTTTTTAGATGGGAAGGATAGTCTCAAATGCAAGGGGAAAAGAGGACTTGCAGGGCTATAAGGAAAATGCCAACATAAGGATGAATTTCATTTTTTTGTTTTTCCTCCACCCCAAGGATCTAATACATACTCCCTTTTGATATTTGGAGTAGTTATGAACGAGCTATAGGAGGTTGAGAACCTAGGGAACCATCAACTCCTCCCAAAATATCGAGATTTGATATTTTTTGAGCCAATTTAACTTGTACGCAGGTTGCTAAATATCAAGGCGCATATGTACACGAGTTTTTTTAAAGAGACTCGTGTATAACAAGAAAAATGGGGTTTTTTTAGTATTTTTTTGGAGGAAAAGGGGGATTTTGGTCCTGCAAGTAGGGAAAGGGATGTAACTAAGTCCAACGAGTCATCAAGAGCATATGTGGTGTCAAATGAAGTTATAACACATCCTCATAACATCAAGGATCAACAAGATGGAGATGTAAGTCTAGTGTCATGACAATATTTGAACCTAAATATGGGTGTTCAAGGATAATTAAGTGTGCCAAATCAAAAAATGATGTTAACTTAAAACAATGATTAAATGTGTTTGAGATTAATTTGAGGAACAATTGAAAACTCATATCTCTAACAACATGATTAATTCAATTAACTTGAAGTCTTAAGATTCCAAAAGAAAAAATGATTAATGGGTAAGGTCAAGAAATTTATTCAATGAGATATCACAATAATGGAGACATTTCTCAACTTTCAAACTACAGATAACATACAACCCATTTAACACCACAAGTTTAGGGTTAAATATTATCAATATTCAAATTCAAATTGTGTTGATTATAAGCTCTACAATTAAATTGGGTTCAAACCCCATCAAAGAATCAAGGGTAAGACACGAGGTTCAAGTCCCAAAGTCCCAATGTTATTAGAATAACACAATTTCAACCATTATTTCAAAACAATCCTTAAATGGCATGAAAGGTTGAAAACTTAGTAGATTTCATAGACACAAATAACCCACAAGATGGGACTTCTAGTTAAAGGAAAAACATGATTTCAAAATAATCATTAAATGGCATGAAAGTCTCAATGCTCAATAGCTTTCAAACACAAATAACCCACACGATAACACTTCTAGTTTAAGGAAAAACATTACATGAGTGAATTTTCAAGGAGTTGATGACAAACACTTTTCAATTTTGAAATCAATAGATGATCAAAACCATAGCTTGCAAGAAAAGAGACATGCAAGCAAAAAATAAATTACAGTAAAAGAAGTTGGCTCAAGGGAATTTATTTAGTGCTACTATCCAAACAAAGTAAGTAATCCAAACTCCAAGAAATGTAAGCCTAACAACAACCCTACAATATACATGCATGGAGAAACCCCAATAAATTTTCACTGGAATTGCATCTTCTTATAACATTTGGTACATGAATAGAATAAAGAGATTTACATAGAAAATTGAAAATCAAAGTTTAGAGATTTAATCCACATAGCCAAGCTTACCAATTCAAACAATGTTTCCAGGGCTTCCCACTAATATTTTAAACCACAAATAATTTTACAATCGATATAAGATCGTGCTAACAATTACAAGAAACCAAACAAACCCTAATTGATGTAGTCATAAACTAAGAATAAGGAAGAGTGTAGGGTTCTCAAAATTGGAAATGAGGTTCATGATAGTTAGTTTTTCCCTAATCAAACCATTAAGAATACTCTTCGATCATCTGATATGTTCATTCAATTGTCTGATGTGAACAAGAAACATTGAGGTTATGCATAGTAGTTTGAATCTTAGAATCACCTCAACTAAAACAAAGAAGTAAGCATCTTCTTATCTCAAATTCCCTTACCAAAACATTCTCCAAGCTTATATGGTATATAAAGATAATAATAAGATATTAGGGTAATTAAATAAAGAAAATAATAAAATAAATATTTAAAAAAAAGACACAACCTTTTAAAAAGGTATCGAGGCATACACGTATGCATATTTAATGGGGGGCTCCCTCATTGTAATCATATTCATTCATTCATTTTATATATATCAAACATTTATGTTTTATCTCAAATATTGAGTAAATTACCGAGTGTTTCGGCTACATTGGTATCAGAAAGATGAAATTGCAGTCACCACAGTACCATACCATCCATACTACACAACATAGAAACATTTTATATATTGTACATTTGTACAGTTCATACGACCGTACATACATACAGTAATTATAACCATGCATCCATACAGTTTGTATTATCGTACATCCACGCAATCTGTATAACATGTCCATACAAGTTCATAAGTTAAATTTGGAGGAATTTAGAAAAAAAAAAAAAAAAAGATGCCTTACAAATTGTGAAATTTTTAAGAGGATAGAAACCAATTGACTTAGTCAAATTGAGCCAAAAAAAAACCTCCCGTAACAAGAAAAATGGTTGAAATTAATGCAAGGATTAAGAAATTGGAGAGAGAGTCCAAACAAAATTACAAAAAGCTTGAAGAAAATTTTGATAAAAACCGGGAAGAGCAACAGAGGTAGAGTAATGCAAGGTATAAAACACTTTAAGATGACTTGAAAGAGAAACATGACAAATTAGAAGAATGGGTCACTCTAAATCATGAATCCCTACAACAAGAACAAGCAAAGTTAAGTGCACAAGTCGATAAAAATCATGTTGAATTGAAGGACCTCATAGCAAATATTGTGGTCATCCCACAACCAAATTCTTCAAGTAATTATAACCCTCCATCGATCCCCTCTAGTACATCAAATCCACAATTCAACATACCCCTTCATGGCATGGTAATCCCTGACCAATTCCCATCATATACAAATCAATTTATTCTTTCATACCCAATAAGAGAAAAACTTGAATTATCAAAGTTCGACAGTAATGAAAAATAAGGTGTGGCCTAGTTCAACAAGGCAGAAGAGTATTTTGAAATCCATGGTATCAATAAAAATGATGAAAAAAATCAAATACATGTCTATGTTGTTGATTTTTATATAAGATGGTATACAATCGATGCGTTATTACAATGATGAGGGTTTCATATATATAGAACATATGGTGACCATCCATGAAAGGATGTGTCCCTTGGATAATAAATAACTACTTATTTATTATATATATTTATACTAAATTGGCCTCCACAATGAACACAACTTTTCACTTTTTACTTTTCACATTATGAAAACCGACCATAGTTACAAAATTCAACACTCCCTCTTAACTAGTAAGGTATTCATAATCATATGCAAGTTGGTTGTCATATGATCACTCCCTCTTTAATAGGAATGTATTTATCATCATCTACAACATCAGTAGCAACCTGCCATATGATATGTGAGAATGTATTCTCAATGTTTTCCAAAGATCAACACTCCCTCTCTATGAGAGAGACATTCTTCATCATGACATGATTTTATATAACATGACAAACTTCGCCCTAGACTCATGACACATGTCTGTCAATATTGGGAGATGTATCTCTCCCACATGAATAGAGGGAAACTCCCTATGCAACTCTCCCTCTGAGCCAATTGACTCTCTCTAAGATCAGGCTCACTCTGGGTCTGCATGTGATAGCATCTAACATCTTAAGTATTTACTATTCCTTGTCAAATTACCATGACTAGGAAAAAGAACACACCAGGATCATTCACCATAGGTACACCCATGTGAGTGAATGTTATCCTGATGCTAACTGACACATGGAAAGCACCTCAAGAACCTCGTGTCCATATTATTCCTTATCATGATCAAGGAAGTACTATGCCTAGGCCCACTTACCACAAGTACACCTTTGTGATAAATGTATCCTATCTCCCTTGGTCTACAGCCCAATCTAGGAGAAATTCTACCTGATGTTTACTCAGGAAATTCACCATAGGTACACCCCTATGGGTGAATGTCTGCCCAATGTTTCCACACACTAGAGGAACACTATCACATCGAGTCTTTTGTTCTTTGAAGACTACGCTTGGGCCATTCACCACTAGTCAAATCACCATGACCAATCCTGGGAGAATGTCTGCCTGATGTTGAAACATCAACATCAACATCATCAACTGCCACAACCCGGTCAGTATCCTGACACATGGCACATCATACAGCATCAACTATCTGAGCCACACTCTATCTGAGTAATTTGGGCATGATGTTGCAAGTATCAAGTGGTGTACACTCAACTGAGTGTTCCTGGGCTACAAGAACCATTCTTCTTAATCTGGTCACTAACTGTGACATAAGAAGAATGCTCGTTCTGTATCTCCCCACTCTGGTCACTATTGTGAACTTAGGGAGAAGGAGCACTCTTCCCACTTTGGTCACTATTGTGAACTCAAAAAGAGTGCCTTCTCTATACCATTCTCCCCACTCTAGTCACTACTATGAACTCATGGATAAGGACCACTCTTCCCACTCTGGTCACTACTTTGAACTCAGGGAGAAGGACCACTCTTCCCACTCTGGTCTCTACCTGCTAGCTTAGGAAGAATGTTTGTCCTGGACCACTCTCTCCACTCTGATCACTACATGTGAACTCGGAGAGAATGTTCATTCATGGTACAAACCTAGACCATTATCTCCACTCTGGTCACTACCTGTGAACTCAAAGAGAATGTTCATCCATTAGCATTCCCTCTCAATGAGAGGATCAATCTCCACAAGTCCAAACTTGTCCCCGAAGTGCATAAACTTATCTCTATACAAAGGC
Organism: Picea glauca; assembly: GCA_000966675.3. NCBI lineage: Eukaryota > Viridiplantae > Streptophyta > Pinopsida > Pinales > Pinaceae > Picea > Picea glauca. The sequence goes on from JZKD02S1592882.1 coordinate 148,115, forward strand.
TTCATCATATTATCAGTTGCCTGCTCATCGGTGGAGATATATTGGAACTTTATCTCTCCCTTCTAGACTTTATCACGAAGGTAGTAGTATTTGATGTCTATGTGCTTTGACTTGTCATGGAACACGAGGTTCTCAGAAATCTTTACACGGCTTTGATTATCACGGAATATCATAGTCGATTCCAACACTTGATCAAACATTCCAAAAACTAGCTTACGGGTCCATACTACTTTCGTACATGCATCACAAGCTCCAATATACTCTGCCTCTACAGTGTTGAGTGCGAAAAACTTTTGTTTCCTACTATCCCAAACTAAAACATACTCCATAAGTACTATTTTTGTCACTTGCACTACATGCCCAATCAGAATCTGTATATCCCTGTAGTTGTACATCACTATTTGAGACATATCTTAAACCATAGTTTAATGTGCCACACAAATATCTCAATATGTGCTTTGTGGAAATCCAATGCTCATGTCTCAATTCCACTTTGAAATAGCTCAATGTGTTCACAACAAAGCAAATGTTCAACCTAATATTAACCAAATACATCATTGAGCCAATCAATTTTTGGTACATGGAGGGGTCTACTAGATCAGAATTAGAGTCTCTCAACTTCTTCAGGTTTGTCACCATGGGAGTTTCCATGGACTTGCAAACCATCTGATCCGGATTTATGTAGGAACACAATGAAATACATAAATACACATAAACATAGAGATGCAGCGGAAATGAGACTTCATTTCATTAATAACAAATGACTGAAATATGCTTACAGGCAAAATGGAAATGAACTAGCTAGGGCGCTAGTAGCTTATCTTTGAGAAGAGATGTGGCCGCTACTCGCATTCGTGAGAAGATGATTACAATGAGGCTCTGAAGGCCCTTTTACAATAAACGGGAATGCCAAAATTCCTAGACATCCAAAAACCTAACCCTGGGAGATGAAGCGCCAAAAGTCATGTGGGCCCCGTTTGGGTAAGTTGGTGCATCAACTTCCCGGGGTCGTAACTTTTGCATACGATCATCGTTTTAGGCGTATGATAGCTCATTGGAAAGATCTATCCGAGGCCTACAATGCTCAAGACAAAATAGCATCGTTAGATCTTATTTTGTGACAACAACATACCCAAAAAAACATCATTTAGGGCCTCAAAATGGCCCCGGAAGTTCAGGACCCGAAAAAACTGCTAAAAATAGTAAACTGTGCGAAAACTGAAAAAAATGAAAGAAGAAATGGTGGGGGTCCAAGTGGAATAGGTGAGTGGCCACCAATATCCACCTATATCATTCCTCCCCCCTTAGGAAGAAATGGTCCCCATTGCGTTGAGTTCCTCCATGAGATAAGGAAACTTCTGCTGAACTTGGTCCCTGGTGAGCCATTTTCCTTGGTGAAGGAGTTGGCCTGCTTTGACAACTCGATATAGCGGTATCCTTTGTTTTCGGGTGTGCTTGATCTGT
>JZKD02S1592882.1:156394-166868 GCA_000966675.3 Picea glauca
AAAAAAAAAAAAAAAAATTCTACTCAAGTCAAAAGTCCCCCCATACTATAGATATGGAAAATCGAAGGTACCTCCCACCACATTTAAGAGAAGGATGTAAACTTATCCTACAAGCCCAATGAATAAAGGAAGGAAAATGTAAACGTTGTGGAGAAAAATGGGACCCTAGACACAAATGTCTCAAGGAAAACAACACCAAAAATCTATATAAATGTGAAGCAAAAGATAATTCAAATAGTGAAGAATCAGATGAAGGAGAAGTTGAGGATCCTCAAAATTCTACCCCAAATTCAGATAATGAGAATGCACCATGAATATCACTATCATCCATAACAGAAATAGCCCAACCACAAACATTAAAATTGAAAGGGCACATCAAAAAGAGCAATTTAATGGTCCTAATAGATATAGGAAGTACCCATAATTTTGTTGACGCAAATATCGCAAGAAGATTAAATCTATTTGTATACTTGAGGCCCAATATGAAGGTCATGGTAGCATATGAAAAAAAGCTTGAAGGTGTGGGGAAATGCCACATTGAAGATTCAAGACTACAACTTAGAATCTGAATTTTACAGTGTACCCTTGGTAGGAGTAGATGTAGTCTTAGGAGTCCAATGGTTGCAAACATTAGGCACTTATTCTGGTAACCACCAAAAACATTTTATAAAGTTTAGATGGAAAGGGGAAAGATACAAGTTATATGGATTCCAATCACCCCAAAACCAAATTGTATCATCCCATCAGATGGAGAAGGTAGTCCAAAAGGGGGCACCAACATATATGCTACAATTCCACCAAATGGAATACTAACCTTTGAATTAGTCGATAGTAAACAACATAAGATATAAAGATTAATTAAATAACACAAAAATGTATTTCAAGATCTACCCTTGGAGATACCATATAAAAGAGAGATCGAGCACATAATTGAATTAAAACAAATATCAAACCCTATCAACATTAATCCCTATCAGTATCCACATCATTGGAAAATAGAAATCAAAAGAATAATCCAAGACCTATTGAGATGTGGTATTATTACAAAAAGTAGAATCCAATATGCAACTCCCGTAATTCTAGTTCGAAAGAAGGATGGGTCCTTTAGACTGTGCATAGATTACATAGGGTTGACTAAGATAACAATAAAAGAAAATTTTCATATTCCCTTCATAGACAAAATGTTGGATGAGTTTCATGGAGCTAGGTATTTTTCAAAACTAGACATGAGGTCAGGATACTACTAAATCAATGTAAGGTTAGAATATGTGGTGAAAACCATTTTCCAGACTCGCGAGAGGCAATAAAAATTCAATGTGATGTCCTTTGGGTTAACTAACCCTCCATCCACCTTCCAAGAAACCATGAATGAAGTGTTCTGACCCTACCTAAGGAAGTTTTTCTTGGTATTTTTTACGACATTCTTGTATATAGTAAAACATGGGATGAACATCTCAAGCACTTGGAATAAGTTATCTCTCTTTTAGAAGAGAACCAATTTTATGTGAAGATGTCAAAATGTACCTTTGGAAAAGAAGAAGTAGATTATTTGGGTCGTGTAATATCAAAGGAAGGAGTGAAAGTAGATCCCAATAAAATTAAGTCAATTATAGAATGGCCCAAATCAATTAGCATTTCCAAGTTAAGGGGATTTTTGGGTTTGATGGGATATTCTTGAAGGTTTATTCAAAATTATGCTCATGTGATCACTCCCCTAACAAACATTTAAAAAAAAAATCATTCCAATGGGATGATAATAAAAAAATATGTTTTGAAGTATTAAAGGAAATTTTGTCCACAACGCTTGTATTAGCAACTCCTAATTTTTCAAAACCTTTTGTAATCGAATGTGACGCTTCAGGTTTCAGAATAGGAGTAGCGTTGATGCAGGATGGCCATCCTATATCATTCAAAAGTTGCAAGCTCAATAAAAAAGAATGTTTAAAATCTACATATGACAGAGAAATGCTCGCCATTATGCACTCCCTAGCCAAATGGTGACAATATCTTCTTGAAAGAAAAATTTGTATATGTACAGATCACAATAGTCTCTAACATCTTCTCCAACAAAAAACACTTTCTACATAAAAACAAAAATGGATAGAAAAACTTGTCACCTTTAATATGGAAATACTACATAAAAGGGGTAAGGAGAATATAACAGACGATGCTCTCTCAAGAAAGGACGAAGAGTCATTGTCACTTGCAGTATCAATTGTAGTTCCATAATGGCTAGATGAAATCTGAGGTGAATATGTAAAGAATCCATAAACATGTGCCATAATCAATAATCCCATTCAAGATTCCAAATTTGAAAGGAAGAATGGCATCCTTTGGTATAAAGGAAGAATATACCTAATCCCAACCTCAAAATTTAAGTCCAAGGTTCTTAAGGAGTCCCATGACTCAGCAGCAATAGGACATGTGGTTGTTTTCAAGACTTACTATAATTCACATCAATCATTTTTTTGGAAAGCGATGAATAGAGATATTCAAAAATGTGTATCCAAATGTGATCAATGCTAGAGGAACAAAAATGAAAATATTATGACCTCGGGGTTGCTCCATCTCCTACACATTCCAGACCAAAAGTGGGAATAAATATCAATGGACTTCATTGATGGGTTATCCATGTCATATAGGAAGTGAAAAATCCTTTTGGTAGTGGATAAACTCACTAAATATGCACACTTCATAGGAGTGAAGAAATCAGATCCAACAAAACAAATTCTTGAAGTATTTTGCAAAAAAAAAATAGAAGTTACATAGGTTTCCATATATCGTTGTCAGTGATAGAGATGCCAAATTTAAAGGGAATTTCTAGAAATAATTCTTCAAACAAATTGGAACATCCCTCAACATGAGTTCAACCTACCGCCTGCAAATAGACAACCAAACTAAAATTTTCAATAAATTTTGGAAGCTTACCTCCTTTATTTTTTAACATATAGGAAAAATAAGGGGTTCCAATTGTTACCCCTTGTTGAGTCATGGTACAACTCCACATATCACACTTCAACTAAAATAACCCCATTTCAAGATATTTAGGTTTATGAACCCCCTAAATGGAAGGAGTTCACCATAAAAGAAAAAAAAATTCTGCAGTAAGGGATCAACTAAAGGAAAACCATAAGGTTATTCAGACACTTAGGGAAAACTTGAACATTGCAAGAAACCGTGTGAAGCAACAAGGTGACCAACATAGAACAGAGAGAGAATTGAAATTGAAAATTAGGAATTTGTGAAACTCCAACCTTAAAAACAATTATCCTTGAAGTAACAAGGAAAAAACAAGTTGGCTCCTAAGTTCCATGGACCATATCATATTATCAAGAATATCAGTCAAGTAGCCTATGGGTTGGATTTGCCAAATAAAATTTGCATCCATAATGTTTTCCATGTATCATGTCTCAAGAAAGTGTTGGGAAAACACCAAACAACACTTCCTACATTGGATGATGAAGGAAAATTTATATTAGAACCAGAAGCTATCATTGCCACCAGAGAGAAGAAATTGTGCTCTAGAGTAATTGAGGAATATATATTTAAATGGAAGAACCTATCAAAAGAGGATGCCTCTTGGGAGACATAAAAATTTATCAACAACATCCTTCCTTACCCTCGCTTTTAGGAAAAAGAATCTTTAAATAGAAAGGTAATGTTATATAAAAATAATAATAAGATATTAGGGTAATTAAATAAAGAAAATAAAATATATAAAAAATAAATATTTTTAAAAAGACACAACCTTTCAGAAAAGGCATAGAGGCATCCCCATATGCATATTTAATGGGGCCCTCCCTCATTGTAATCATATTCATTCATTCATTTATATATATCAAACATTTTTATTTTATCTCATATATTGAGTAAATTACCTAGCATTTTCGCTACATTATAACTAGGCTTATCGATGGCCACAATGCTTGTAACACCCCACATTTTGGTTTTTAAAATAGCTAGACTACACTATGGCCTATATTGTTATTCCTTTTCTTATTATTTGTTGAACTCATATAGACTGATATAACTATAGTATGATGGCATGTGGACCTACCTATATGTAAAAATTAGTGTATGAGTTTTATTATTTATGTTTTTTTTTAAGAACATGGTTCTATTTGAATTTATCAGAATGAGGAAAATTTATACAAAACCCACTTTTATGCTTGTCTTGCACTTGGGAAAACAAACCAAAAGCAGTGGTATAGAGAATCTATACATCTGGTTTAATAGAGATTCTTAATTAAGTCTAAACTATAAATTATTCTTGGTCGATTCCTATTCTTGAAGGGCCTTATACAGTCAATATAACATTGTTGATAATAAGCATAAGATAAAACATACTAGAAAATTAAGCAAGAGAAACCTTGCCTAGTCCCTGAGTAGGTTCAGGAATTTCGGGCAGGGGGTTGGTTGGATGAACAACATCCTGATTAACATTTCCAAGTTTTACTATTTATGTTATTAATTATGACAATTAGATGATTTTCTTAATCATGCAAAAGTTAAAAGGAAAGTTTGGTATGTGGATACCATTTCAATTTATATTGTGAATAGATTGTTTGTGTGAAGCACATGGTAGACAAACATGCTTGCTTACTTTAAATGCCAATATGTAATATTTTTAATAGCATGAAAATGGTTATATAGATATGCATGATTATGTGTTTTGGTAAGCTAGCATACAGGTTAATGGGCTAAGAGATGGCTAGTCAATTATGGCACTAAAGTAACATTGATGTCGTGGACATCAAAAAATTAATGGCATGCTATGAAGCATTATTTCATGATTTAAGTTATTGGTTCGAAACATTGTTATGATATGTGGGCTAGTGTAGTCTTTAAAAAATTGTGCAAAATGGTTATTCGATAGCGTAGCACTAAGAACAACAAAAAAGAAATAGTATGGTCAATGATAGGGTGTTAACCCTATTTTTATCAAGAGGGGTGGAGGTATTACCCATTTTTTATCCTCCTAAACGTGGATTCATGGGAGGGAAACGTTAATTCATGCTCCCTTATATGTGTGATGGTGACTATCGGTTACTCACTAGGGAAATCAGGTTGATATAGTCGACACTTCCACTCATGGTTTATATCTGGATTTAGGTCTATATAGTCGACACCCCAACATATTACAACAGAGGAAAATATAGGATTTGGAAAATAGAAGTAGGTTAGGGATTAAGGGTGATTTGAGGTTAGTTGAGAATGTTGGTTAGGGGTTAGATATGTCACTCTTATTTCTTTACTTGATTCCTACCGTGTTTGGAATATTTTTCTAATTCAATTATTATAATCTTGGCGTGATGATTAATGGGTACTGAATTATTGTGAATTAGTTAGTAAAGATCATTAAATGGTGTATTTACTTGATTTATTGTCTTGCATATTTGATTTTGAACATACAGTAAATATGTATTAGAGGAAACGATTTTTTTATGAACTATATATTAGAGGAAACGATTTTTTATCATTAGTACACGTGCAAGATATGTGTGCATTAGCTATGATTACATACCATGCATTTGTACACTAATAACGTTTCAAAGACATTAGTTATTATATTAATAATAAATTGATGCATGATGGGTGGAATTAGAAATTATATTATAATCTTATTAAATAAAATTTATATAATAGAATTATGTTAGATTGCACAAATATTATACCATAAAATAATTATAAATTGACATGTACTTGGGGTGAAAAGTCAATCTAATTAAATGTGAGTAGGTGTGTGTTATATTTTACTAAACTAAAATCCATTGAGCTATGAATTATTTTATTGTTATTTTGACCTTCCTGGGAAGGAATTACATACCCTTTCCCTAAGGAGATGTGATGTGGAAGGGGGAGAATGGAAGGTGATAGAAGAAAGGGATAAGGGGGGGAAAGGCAAGGAAGAAGGGGTTAAGCATTTTAGTGGAAAAAATATTAAGAAAACAATTACAAGAAGAACATTGAACTCTGATTAAGATTTAAACATTGAATTTGCATTGGTTATTGAGTTGACTCTATAATATATTGGTTGGTCAGTTGTTGGTTGTATGGTCATTGTTTTTAGAGCATGGGCATGGAGCACTAGGAAACATGTAGGGTTCCTATAGCTAGGCAGCTAGATAAGCTCATAGTTTCACTTGGAGGATTAACTCTAGTTTGGGCAACATTGGAGAGGGAGTTGGAATGTTGAGGTATTAACTCTAGTTTGGGCAACATTGGAGAGGGAGTTGGAATGTTGAGGTATTAACTCTAGTTTGAGCAACATTGGAGAGGGAGTTGGAATGTTGAGGTATTATCCTCATTGTTTCATCATGAAATTTGATGTGAATTAGATGAAGAATAAACTATTGGGAACTTATTAGTTGGTTGTTCAATGAATTTCAACTAAAATTATTTAAATTTTATCTTCTAACTATACAAATTAATTGTTTTCACCATAAGATTTATTGTCTTAAGATTTACAGTTGTATGATATGCTTGACAGCCTCAAGAATATGTTAAATTCTTATACTTAAATTGCAATTTTATAGTAGTAAATTTAAAAAAAAAAATGTATTATGGAATTAATGCTCTAAATTCCGTATTCAAAAGGATTTGAAGAATAACAATTTGATAGATAATTATAATTAATACGACCCACTAACCTAAAGGGTATTGCATGTGATATCAGAGTTCTAGCTTTAAACCCAAAATTTAACTATGCAAGAAAGAAAGTAATTAGCAAATGGGTTGCTTTATCTTGGACATAACTCAGAAATTTATTGCTCTATAAAGATAAATTATCTTTTCTTTTTACATGAAGAAAAGGACAACAATTGGAACCAAGTTCCATAATGCATGGCAAAAATTCTATAACCCATAAGGAAATATGTATGGAAATATGTATGTAACCCTAAGTGACTACCCAACGACTACATAAGGAATAGGGTAGAAATATTATATTGAAATGTCCATGGAGGGAGAACCTCTTCACCTATAAAAGCTAACATGTTTACCTATAAAATCCAAAGGAAAGAGGTACATAGTTAAGAGATTTGAGAAATATAAATTTTAAAGATTTCTTTACATCAAAAAGAAAAATTAGGCCTTCTAGAAAATTTTATATCTACGTATAATAAGGGTTGCAAGGCAGTTTAGTCCCTAACAAGAAGGTACATCAATGATTTAAAGTCATGATAAGATTAAATTATATGATGTTTGGTTTTGTAAAAATGAAATGGACCAACACAACAGTTATAAGTAAAAGACGAGTGATGCAGTCTCAATCTTCTTCTGTAAAATCTTCTTTTTCATTCGGTTAGAGAAGAAATATGGGGCTTGTTTGTTGGAGGTAATTTGGGGTATAAGTAGAAGACGAGTGATGCAGTCTCAATCTTCTTCTGTAAAATCTTCTTTTTCATTCGGTTAGAGAAGAAATATGGGGCTTGTTTGTTGGAGGTAATTTGGGGGTCTCTAAGAAATATAAAAATAGCTAAAACACTGAAGGAATTCGACCTCTGTGAATTCTCTACAAGATTGTATTGCGAGTCAGAGGAAGTGAGTCTATTTTGGGATTATGATGCCAAAGTTCACAGTACAAATTTTCTTGTGGCGCGACATTGTCGAAGCTTGGAGGCCAAATCAGTGATTGTGAATAATGTAAATTATTTTTTTTATATGATTTTGTCTATGAATCCAAATTCGATCCAGCACTAGACCGGGGCCAGATTGGGCCATACTCTATAGGACCATATCCTACAGGTGAATCTGGACGCACCCCAGATTAAGGAGATGAGACTCATTTTCAAGATTCAAAAGTTGCTAAAACAAAAACAATTTGCTAGACGAACCAAACAATAAAATGATATCATTATAACTTAAAAGATTAGAAGCAATCCTGGTAATCAAGAAAAAATTCACGATAACAAGTGGCAGAGATGGAATCTCAATGATTCATTACTCACGGTGCAAAGTCCTTGGTGCGTCTTTCCTCCAACATGATTCTTCACAGTTACGAGCGTAAAAAGCATTCATCCCTAAGTACAGAAATCAACACTGCCAGAAGGGTTTCCACCCCAACCCAGAAGCAAGAGACCAGAGGTGATGCAAAGGATAAGTTACCCTAATAACCCAAACCATGGCTATTTACAAAAATCATGAAACTTCTGAATTTCAAGCACATAAGAAGGAATTTATTCAACATTCATGTGAGGGGAAGAAAGGAAAAGGGTTTGTAATTGTATCCCAAACAATGCATCAATAGCGCTAACACTTCAATAACCAAGCAACATCGACATTAATATTTCGAATCTAAAACACAACAATTGGTTAACCCGAGATCTCTTTTCTTTTTATGCAGGATCAGAATAATCATCTTCCAAGACTTGGAACTGGGGAACTCGTCAAATGAGATAAAGAGAGGTGACCTTGATGTAATTAAGACACTTATGGATACAAAAATGATGTGTATCTCTTTATGGATACGTTACAGAGTTTGGTTTAGGGAGAGGCTCTGATCTTCAACGGTAAACGTTGTTGAGCCTACTAGTTACAAATCAACAGAGAACTATTCGATATATAGTGGTGACACATACATGAATATAATTTAGGAAATGATTTATACACTTCGTAAGCATTAAGGAACTCAGCTCATTTTAAGATAAACTGCCCTTTGAACTGAGCAAATAAATTATAATAACAGTTATCAATACAAAGCAATGACTTTAAATATCAATAAATTACACAAAGTTTAATTATTGATTTTCTACATGCAACATACTCAATAATCCCATATATATATATATATATATATATATGTGTGTGTGTGTGTGTGTGTGTATGTATGTATGTATGTGTACACATTGGATTACAATCCATATGAAATTGATATACAAACTAGATCTTTAAAACAATAAGCAATATACGTTCAAATACCGTAGTCGAAGGAAATTGATGTTTGAGGTTGATCTTCAATTGAAACCAACTTGTGCAACAATCGTCTTCCTCGCTTTCTAATCAAGACTTCATTAGCACCTCCCAGCCAATGCTAGGGATACTCTTCTTCCCCCTTAGCCCCTCGAGTTGCGAAGGGGGCCTCACACAAAAATTGGAATTTCAATAGCACCCAAAACTTCCCTCGCAAGGAAGAGCTTCCACTCTTTGCCAAGTTTTGGAATCTCAACTCTCACAAGTAAAACTTAGTCAAGAAAAATTTTGGCAGCATAACAATACTAACAAAAGTGAGATTCCTTTGCCTTTCTCTCCAATTCTTTTATAGAAAAATTCCCAATGACACATGCCCTCATGCAGAAATAATTAATTTTCAATAATTTAATTAAGGGATTATTCACCCACTACATGTGTCACACTCTCCCCAAGTTGCACATGTAATTCATGTTTTTATTTTAATTAATTTGACATTTTCCTTCACTTTCCCCAATGAGCTCCTATTTTTGCTCTTAATTGTCCCTTAGTTCCCAAATTCCTCATTTAATTTATGTCCCCTAACTAGATCTTAGTTTGAGTTGGATTAGGAGTATTCTTTTAGTTAGGATTAGTGGTAGATTGACTCAAGATGTTATTGTATGTGGACCACCTATTCTCTCATGTTTTGTTTTATTTTTATTTATAAATGTTTTTTATTATTTTATTCACACGTCTGCATTTACCCAAGTTTTTTCGTATTTCTTCATTCATTAAATTGTTAGTCTAATTATTTTATTCCCTCTTTATAGTTTACTTAAACAAACCTCTTTAGACTTAGATTCTTTGTTATTTTCTTGTTTTTAATTTAATAATCATTTGCATGCTCATTCTAACAAAGTTTAAGTATTTTATTTTCATTTTCTAAGCCTTCTATATTTTTATTACTCACATTTGATTATGTGACGTGCCCTTCAAAACACACCTTCGTGCTCCAGGGATGCCACTCGCCTTTGACTAGTTTTGGAATTTTGTCTGACACTTGAAGTCAACACTCCACTTGGTCGACCTTGTGAAAGACTAAGGGCTTCTAAAGAATAAGGATTCTACCTTATTGTGCGCCCCTTAGAATTATTCGTGAGTGACTGCCTCAGTCTGCCCTCACAGAATCATGGACCTCTCGAACTAGGTAATTGTTAACCTATAGTTCAGGTCATTGTGGGAGTGCTAGTAGGCTGTGATAGGGACACCGCCACACCTCTCCCTCAACTTTATGGTTTTTGTGCATGACCCCTTTACTCCTTATGTGATTTGAATTAGCAAGCTTCGCCAAGCCTGCATCCACTGACAAGGACATTGTCAATAATCCACATACATAACATCCATACTAAAATCATCATATATACATGTAAATCAATACTCAAAACTCAAACCAAATACAATTCCACTCCCTGACTCAATCTGGAGTCCAAGGAAGTTTATTGATGCCATCAGCATCATCAACCTGTCATGTATCCTGCACACTCAAGGAAACTCATTAATAATATATGTCAATACATATATACAT
>JZKD02S1592882.1:166878-183614 GCA_000966675.3 Picea glauca
TAAAACCAAAATTTCACACAGTTGCAACACTCAGGACAAACACAAACCCACACAACTGAGCCAAAATTATTTCATAACCAGAGTGAAGTCAAGAATGGCCAAAAGAGACATACCTGTTAATCGAAATCCTTAAGATGGGAGGTGGCTGAGTAGTTTCACCTTGCCAAAAATCCGGAGCATGAACACAACATTAAGATCAAACAATAGTCTGACTAGGGTGGTAGCCAATGGGAAGGGTAAAGGTGGCATGCAATAAATGCACATCGCCTCCACCTATATCTCATTTACTCCACAATACATGCCAACGAGCCTCCCATTAACACCATTAATCAACCCTTGCATCGAGAACATCAACAAATTTAAACTATAACATAATCCAAGTTCCACATAACAATTCAACCATTCACATTATTACTTTTCCAAATGCGCCACCCATCTTCATATTCCCAATCTAACTCAAATAAATCGCTTGACCACTATACAATCTAAATGATCATGTATAGAATCATCACCAATAGCGTGATCAACATCAACCCGAACCATAGCATAATCATCATACATATAGACTATATAAAATTGCAAAGCCATTACTTCCATGAGCCACTGACGTTCATAACATATGTATATCAACTACCGATTCTATTAACCAATGCATAACCATTGCATTATCACCTTGCCAAATGCACCACCAAGATTTCCACCATATGCATATAAAAATGTATTTTAACACAAGTTCATAGCCATTTCCTTGTTAGCTAGGGTTTAACAATAATCAACAAATATTTTATGCATGTAGTATTGTAGAACTAGGTCCCTTTTGCACTTGTTGTAATACTTTGCCTTTTTCAAAACTGCCCTTCATGTAAATTTACTAACATGTTTGTTGTGCAGGTGCGAGAAGGAAAAATACCATATATGAATAACAGGCTGTAGCATCATGATGGAACAACATCTCAATTGTTAACTCATATCAATGACAACCATATTCTCATCAACCATGTAAACCTTTGTAGCACATCATCATAACATTGAAAATGAACATATCTGATCTTCAAATGTTCAAGGGGTCCCACCTACTAGCATTATTTAGTCTTATGTAATAATAGGATTTAGCAACACTTTGTGGGCGAAATTACGTTGACGTTTTAAATTGTCAACATGCCTTTCTCCCAATTCTCCTCTTATCTTATCAATGGTGTGTCTGTTTCTCTGCACCAATTCATGCTTCTCAAACATAATCTGTATGAGTGGCCAAATCTCTGTCATGGATTTGCAGATGTCCATCCAAATATTTTCCTTGGCTTCTGATAGTGTCTTAGCCATGACTGTCTCTTTCTATAGTTTCTGAAGTTCTTGCTTGAGCCTCTGAGACTTATGCATCTCAGTGTTGTAACTTGAATGAAAACTGGACTTCAACTGCTGGAGGTTATTGATCTCATCCTGTAGTATTTTGATTTGTAAGGTGGTAGTTCAAAGCCATAAACCCTGATTTTTGTGTGATCCTGGTACAGGTACCAGTCACCTGTTTTAGCAAGGTATGACAGGTGTAGAATCCTTTGAATTTATTCATTTATCCTGGGTTCTGTTCGTCCACTTAGCATGCTCACCACTGGGTGGTAAAAATGGCTGATGAACTGCTTGAAATTGAACTCAGATGAGTTCTTTCTTAATAATGATGTCCAAGATGTGACAGGTTGTGGATTACTTTCTTGGTCTAGCTTCTGCAAGGAGAATGGAAACTTCTCTGCTTGGAAAAATATGAACATGTATGCCAATATTGAGGAATACCTGAACATGCCCTCTGTAGAAAACTTGAAGAGCTACTCATGAATGTTGTCGGCTAGAAACTGGCTGAAGTTGAACTGTGTAGTAGCCTTCTCTTCGGTGGAGAATATGGACAGAAAACTCAGAATGGGTTCGTCTACCCACTCATCTGAATAATATCCTAGTAGACAACACAGGGAAGAAATAACTTGGTTACCTTTCACTAAGAAAATGGAGGAATGGTAGGGGGGATTCTTCTTGGGTAACTGGGCATTTTCAGGGAGGAAAATCTCAAATATTTGCACTCTCCGGGGGAAATACAACTTCTGGTACATCTCGATCAAAATTTCGATGGATAAAGGGGAAAGGGAGTCAGCTCTAGGTATCTGCATTATATGGTCTATTGTTTCTGGGGTGATGGTGAAAAGAGTCTCACCAGATGACGAGACAATGTCTCTTTGGCTAGGGAGATAATGTGCTTGGCATTTGAGAGCAAAATCAGGAAAATGGTATGTTTGAGGGAATAGGTACAGTGGGAGATTGGACTCCCAGAGTCCAATCTCGTTGCTCTAGTCCAGAAAGGTATCTATGAGCCATAAGTACAATTCAAAAAAGTTGAATTTACACTTTGACTCTGCAATTAGGTAGTCTTTATAGGCCAGAGGTGTCCGATCCAAGTCGACGGGAGGTGGGAGGAACAAATTCTCTATGATCTCTGAATATTTGGATTTGGGCACCATTGGTCTGACTGATACCTACAAAAGAAAGGATGTTAATTGAATTTACCAGGCATTAATGACATATGTTGATTGAAGAGAATGGTGAAAGGTGGATTTGGCTGCGTCTTGAATAGTGCAACAATGGTGAAAAAATGGGATTAAGTGGATGAACGAGTGTTTGTTGGGGAGCGGATGAAGAGTCAGTCGGTAAATGGTCATGGCCGACCGCATTGATTGGCCAAGGGGCATATCGGGAGTGAGGTGGAGAGTAATGAGTGGGTAATAGGTATATAGAGGTGACATGGAGGAAAGTGAGTGGATAACGGGTGGACGGGACATGACTGGCGACAGGTGAGTGGAGGATGATGAGTCGGCGGAATAGTGGAGCATGACGTATGGACGGAGATAGTGGAGTGTGATGTCGGAGTCCAGAGGTGGTATGAGCAGGTGGTTGGTAGTTTACTCACAGGGGGGGGGTAGGTGGTAAGTGGTAAAGGTAGAGGGGGGTTCGAGTTAACAAGATTGCGCCATGTTATGAGGGCCCCGCTCAGGAAATACCACCAACTCAGACCCCCCCCCCACCGTTAAAGGTAAAATGGTCGGGGGGGGGGGGGGGTTCGATATCTTCTATCAGCTATGGATATGAGCGCCTGATGATGGACCACTGAGATTGGCATGCTCTTTAGCACAAAGTGCCAAACATAATATGTTACCCCAAAACTTAGGATATATATATATTTTTATGGGTTTTTCGCTGCTCCCCTTCCTTCATTTTGTCACCAAGGGGTTAGAATACAACATTTTAGCTCAAATCAAAGAATTTAACCAACTTTTCATCAATTTTATTGAAATGAAAACCTACTAACCTGTATCCTACTCTACTCACCTAGCAAAATTAACCCAGATTAGACTGTTGGTCTAAAGCATTACTCTAACCTAGGACATTTGATCAAGTTTAAATTGTTTGATCAAATTTATTCACTAACCTATCTATCTTGGCTAAGATTAGTCTGTTTAGCCAAGTTTATTCACTAACCTATTTGCATAAATTAAAAGGAATTGACCATGGTTAGACAGTATGAATCAAGCCATTCTTATTGCATGGGGTTTTATCATTTTTCTTTTCATACACTCTTTTATTCTTTTTCTTTCTTTTGTAAATCATTTGCGGAATGAAATATTATTTACAACAAAAATACAACTAGAGTGAAAATTTCTAGTCACCAGTTGATCCTATGAAACATAGGGTTATAACAACTTGGACAAGTTTGTGCAAGTATTTATTGACAATATACTGATTTATTCTTGAATGAAAGAAGAACACGACGAGCACTTGATATTGGTTTTACAGTGTCTAAGAGAAAACGAGTTGTACGGGAAGCCGTCGAAGTGTTCTTTTTACCAGTTGAAGATTCATTATTTGGGACATATCATATCTGGGGAAGGTATCATTGTGGATACAATGAAAGTAGAGGCTATTATGGAATGGCTAGCACCGACGAATGTACAAGAAGTACATAGATTTATGGGGTTAATAAGTTATTATCGATGCTTCGTCGAAGATTTTTGGAAGATAACAAATCCAATTACAGAATTGTAGAGGAGAAATAAGAAATTGGTATGGAAAGAGAAATGTGTGGAAGCATTTCAAAAGCTTAAGGAGTTGTTAATGACAACACCGATATTGAAAGTTCCCGACATGGAAAAAGAATTATTGGTATGCATGGATGCATCCAAGGAAGGTTTAAGGGGAGTGTTGATGCACGATAGTTGAGTGATCACTTACATTTAAAGAAAATTAAGAAGGCATGAAGAGAATTACACAATGCATGATTTGGAGTTAATAGAAATTGTATATGCCTTACGAGTTTCGAGACATTAGTTGATTGGACGAAAATTCGAATTAACAACAGATCACTGTGGATTGCAACATATTTTTACTCAGAGTGACTTGAACGCACGACAAAGGCATTGGTGAGAACTACTTAGTGAATACGACTTCGAGATTACTTACATTAAAAGAACGATGAACATAGTTGCAGATGCATTGATTCAGAGACCTTACATATTCTTATTAATACCTCTTAAGACGAATCTTTAAGAAAAGATTCTAGCTTTACAGATTGATGATGATTGGTACAAAGAAGTTAAGGATAATACCTGACAAGATACCATGATGGTACCAAGGTATGAAGGTTGTTCATTTGACAATGACAAATTGTTGAGGTATAACATAAAAATTTATGTACCACCTAACGATGAATTAATAAGTTTGATTTTAAGCGAAGCTCATCGAACAGTATACATGGCTCATCCCAGAGTCATGAAGATGAAGGCAGACCTTAAGTATTTATTTTTCTGGAAAGGAATGAAAGAGAATATAGTTAATTACATGGCGATATGTCTAGAATGTCAGCAAGTGAATATTGAGAATAGAAATCAAACATTGTTGTTACAACCACGTGTTACTCTTGAATCGAACTGGGAAATCATTTCGATGGATTTTATTGTTCGATTTCCATTGACAGAAAGGAGACACGATTATATTTTTGTGGTAGTAGACACTTTGATGAAGAGTGCACACTTTATTCCAGTTCATACTACATATCAAGCACCAAACATAGCTAGAGTTTTTGTTAGCGAGATTGTAAGGTTGCATGGTGTACCAAGAAGGATCATATCTGATTGAGGATTGGTGTTTACTGGATGATTTTGGACTAGCTTCCAGGAGGCTTTATGAATGCAACTGAATTTTAGTACAACATATTGCCCCAAAACATATGGATAAACTGAAAGGATGAATCAAATATTAGAGGATATTCTTAAGATGTACGTGATGGATCAACAAAAGCATTGGGAAGACTTCTTGCCATTGGTAGAGTTTAAATACAACAACAGTTACCCAGAGTACGATTAAGATGACATCGTTTGAGTTTATTTATGGATGACCATGTCGACGCCTATGAGTTGGGATTGACTAGAGGATAGGGTCCTGGTGGGACTGGAAGTGATCCAAGAAATGGAAGAACAAATGCGAACAATAAGACAAAGGATTAAAGAAGTGCAAGATCGACATAAGAGTTATGCTGATGCGCATCGCATTGACTGTAGCTATGATGTTGGCGACAAAGTTTTCTTGCGGGTAAAACTGCATAAGAGTTAGATCAAGTTTGGAAAGGGTGCTAAACTCTCTCCTAGTTTCATGAGACCTTTCGAAGTTGTATAAAGGAAGGGACCCATGGCTTATTGACTAGCCTTGCCTAATTCTTTGAGGCATATGCACGATGCATTTTATGTATCTATTTTGCGACATTATATTTCAGATCCGTCACTTGTTATTGACATGATTTCTTTGCAAGTGTCAGATGAGGGTTCTCTCATGGTAGAGCCAATCCGCATTCTGGACCATTTCACTCAAAAAATACGATGTCGAATAGTCGATCAGGTCAAGGTCTAGTGGGACAATTATAGTCCACACTTGGCTACATGGGAGGATGCATATGAGACGCGTCAACAATTTACTTATTTGTTTGATATATTAGATATGTAGATTTGTGTCATATACATTTATTTCTACCGTTATTGATATTGTACAAACTTCGAGACAAACTTTAAAACAATGTGGGGTGTATATAACATCCCGTTCTACTTAGCACATTTTATACTGGCTTATTCTTTTAGGACACTTGTGAGCAAGTGATCCGATTATGATACATTATGATTATTCTTTTCTTATGAGATATGTTATGATGTCATTGTGATTATATGTTAATTTTTAGATGTATATATGTATTGACATATATTATTAATGAGTTTCCTTGAGTGTGCAGGATACATGACAGGTTGATGATGCTGATGGCATCAATAAACTTCCTTGGACTCCAGATTGAGTCAGGGAGTGGAATTGTATTTGGTTTGAGTTTTGAGTATTGATTTACATGTATATATGATGATTTTAGTATGGATGTTATGTATGTGGATTATTGACAATGTCCTTGTCAGTGGATGCAGGCTTGGCGAAGCTTGCTAATTCAAATCACATAAGGAGTAAAGGGGTCATGCACAAAAACCATAAAGTTGAGGGAGAGGTGTGGCGGTGTCCCTATCACAGCCTACTAGCACTCCCACAATGACCTGAACTATAGGTTAACAATTACCTAGTTCGAGAGGTCCATGATTCTGTGAGGGCAGACTGAGGCAGTCACTCACGAATAATTCTAAGGGGCGCACAATAAGGTAGAATCCTTATTCTTTAGAAGCCCTTAGTCTTTCACAAGGTCGACCAAGTGGAGTGTTGACTTCAAGTGTCAGACAAAATTCCAAAACTAGTCAAAGGCGAGTGGCATCCCTGGAGCACGAAGGTGTGTTTTGAAGGGCACGTCACATAATCAAATGTGAGTAATAAAAATATAGAAGGCTTAGAAAATGAAAATAAAATACTTAAACTTTGTTAGAATGAGCATGCAAATGATTATTAAATTAAAAACAAGAAAATAACAAAGAATCTAAGTCTAAAGAGGTTTGTTTAAGTAAACTATAAAGAGGGAATAAAATAATTAGACTAACAATTTAATGAATGAAGAAATACGAAAAAACTTGGGTAAATGCAGACGTGTGAATAAAATAATAAAAAACATTTATAAATAAAAATAAAACAAAACATGAGAGAATAGGTGGTCCACATACAATAACATCTTGAGTCAATCTACCACTAATCCTAACTAAAAGAATACTCCTAATCCAACTCAAACTAAGATCTAGTTAGGGGACATAAATTAAATGAGGAATTTGGGAACTAAGGGACAATTAAGAGCAAAAATAGGAGCTCATTGGGGAAAGTGAAGGAAAATGTCAAATTAATTAAAATAAAAACATGAATTACATGTGCAACTTGGGGAGAGTGTGACACATGTAGTGGGTGAATAATCCCTTAATTAAATTATTGAAAATTAATTATTTCTGCATGAGGGCATGTGTCATTGGGAATTTTTCTATAAAAGAATTGGAGAGAAAGGCAAAGGAATCTCACTTTTGTTAGTATTGTTATGCTGCCAAAATTTTTCTTGACTAAGTTTTACTTGTGAGAGTTGAGATTCCAAAACTTGGCAAAGAGTGGAAGCTCTTCCTTGCGAGGGAAGTTTTGGGTGCTATTGAAATTCCAATTTTTGTGTGAGGCCCCCTTCGCAACTCGAGGGGCTAAGGGGGAAGAAGAGTATCCCTAGCATTGGCTGGGAGGTGCTAATGAAGTCTTGATTAGAAAGCGAGGAAGACGATTGTTGCACAAGTTGGTTTCAATTGAAGATCAACCTCAAACATCAATTTCCTTCGACTACGGTATTTGAACGTATATTGCTTATTGTTTTAAAGATCTAGTTTGTATATCAATTTCATATGGATTGTAATCCAATGTGTACACATACATACATACATACACACACACACACACACACACATATATATATATATATATATATATATGGGATTATTGAGTATGTTGCATGTAGAAAATCAATAATTAAACTTTGTGTAATTTATTGATATTTAAAGTCATTGCTTTGTATTGATAACTGTTATTATAATTTATTTGCTCAGTTCAAAGGGCAGTTTATCTTAAAATGAGCTGAGTTCCTTAATGCTTACGAAGTGTATAAATCATTTCCTAAATTATATTCATGTATGTGTCACCACTATATATCGAATAGTTCTCTGTTGATTTGTAACTAGTAGGCTCAACAACGTTTACCGTTGAAGATCAGAGCCTCTCCCTAAACCAAACTCTGTAACGTATCCATAAAGAGATACACATCATTTTTGTATCCATAAGTGTCTTAATTACATCAAGGTCACCTCTCTTTATCTCATTTGACGAGTTCCCCAGTTCCAAGTCTTGGAAGATGATTATTCTGATCCTGCATAAAAAGAAAAGAGATCTCGGGTTAACCAATTGTTGTGTTTTAGATTCGAAATATTAATGTCGATGTTGCTTGGTTATTGAAGTGTTAGCGCTATTGATGCATTGTTTGGGATACAATTACAAACCCTTTTCCTTTCTTCCCCTCACATGAATGTTGAATAAATTCCTTCTTATGTGCTTGAAATTCAGAAGTTTCATGATTTTTGTAAATAGCCATGGTTTGGGTTATTAGGGTAACTTATCCTTTGCATCACCTCTGGTCTCTTGCTTCTGGGTTGGGGTGGAAACCCTTCTGGCAGTGTTGATTTCTGTACTTAGGGATGAATGCTTTTTACGCTCGTAACTGTGAAGAATCATGTTGGAGGAAAGACGCACCAAGGACTTTGCACCGTGAGTAATGAATCATTGAGATTCCATCTCTGCCACTTGTTATCGTGAATTTTTTCTTGATTACCAGGATTGCTTCTAATCTTTTAAGTTATAATGATATCATTTTATTGTTTGGTTCGTCTAGCAAATTGTTTTTGTTTTAGCAACTTTTGAATCTTGAAAATGAGTCTCATCTCCTTAATCTGGGGTGCGTCCAGATTCACCTGTAGGATATGGTCCTATAGAGTATGGCCCAATCTGGCCCCGGTCTAGTGCTGGATCGAATTTGGATTCATAGACAAAATCATATAAAAAAAATAATTTACATTATTCACAATCACTGATTTGGCCTCCAAGCTTCGACAATGTCGCGCCACAAGAAAATTTGTACTGTGAACTTTGGCATCATAATCCCAAAATAGACTCACTTCCTCTGACTCGCAATACAATCTTGTAGAGAATTCACAGAGGTCGAATTCCTTCAGTGTTTTAGCTATTTTTATATTTCTTAGAGACCCCCAAATTACCTCCAACAAACAAGCCCCATATTTCTTCTCTAACCGAATGAAAAAGAAGATTTTACAGAAGAAGATTGAGACTGCATCACTCGTCTTCTACTTATACCCCAAATTACCTCCAACAAACAAGCCCCATATTTCTTCTCTAACCGAATGAAAAAGAAGATTTTACAGAAGAAGATTGAGACTGCATCACTCGTCTTTTACTTATAACTGTTGTGTTGGTCCATTTCATTTTTACAAAACCAAACATCATATAATTTAATCTTATCATGACTTTAAATCATTGATGTACCTTCTTGTTAGGGACTAAACTGCCTTGCAACCCTTATTATACGTAGATATAAAATTTTCTAGAAGGCCTAATTTTTCTTTTTGATGTAAAGAAATCTTTAAAATTTATATTTCTCAAATCTCTTAACTATGTACCTCTTTCCTTTGGATTTTATAGGTAAACATGTTAGCTTTTATAGGTGAAGAGGTTCTCCCTCCATGGACATTTCAATATAATATTTCTACCCTATTCCTTATGTAGTCGTTGGGTAGTCACTTAGGGTTACATACATATTTCCATACATATTTCCTTATGGGTTATAGAATTTTTGCCATGCATTATGGAACTTGGTTCCAATTGTTGTCCTTTTCTTCATGTAAAAAGAAAAGATAATTTATCTTTATAGAGCAATAAATTTCTGAGTTATGTCCAAGATAAAGCAACCCATTTGCTAATTACTTTCTTTCTTGCATAGTTAAATTTTGGGTTTAAAGCTAGAACTCTGATATCACATGCAATACCCTTTAGGTTAGTGGGTCGTATTAATTATAATTATCTATCAAATTGTTATTCTTCAAATCCTTTTGAATACGGAATTTAGAGCATTAATTCCATAATACATTTTTTTTTTTAAATTTACTACTATAAAATTGCAATTTAAGTATAAGAATTTAACATATTCTTGAGGCTGTCAAGCATATCATACAACTGTAAATCTTAAGACAATAAATCTTATGGTGAAAACAATTAATTTGTATAGTTAGAAGATAAAATTTAAATAATTTTAGTTGAAATTCATTGAACAACCAACTAATAAGTTCCCAATAGTTTATTCTTCATCTAATTCACATCAAATTTCATGATGAAACAATGAGGATAATACCTCAACATTCCAACTCCCTCTCCAATGTTGCTCAAACTAGAGTTAATACCTCAACATTCCAACTCCCTCTCCAATGTTGCCCAAACTAGAGTTAATACCTCAACATTCCAACTCCCTCTCCAATGTTGCCCAAACTAGAGTTAATCCTCCAAGTGAAACTATGAGCTTATCTAGCTGCCTAGCTATAGGAACCCTACATGTTTCCTAGTGCTCCATGCCCATGCTCTAAAAACAATGACCATACAACCAACAACTGACCAACCAATATATTATAGAGTCAACTCAATAACCAATGCAAATTCAATGTTTAAATCTTAATCAGAGTTCAATGTTCTTCTTGTAATTGTTTTCTTAATATTTTTTCCACTAAAATGCTTAACCCCTTCTTCCTTGCCTTTCCCCCCCTTATCCCTTTCTTCTATCACCTTCCATTCTCCCCCTTCCACATCACATCTCCTTAGGGAAAGGGTATGTAATTCCTTCCCAGGAAGGTCAAAATAACAATAAAATAATTCATAGCTCAATGGATTTTAGTTTAGTAAAATATAACACACACCTACTCACATTTAATTAGATTGACTTTTCACCCCAAGTACATGTCAATTTATAATTATTTTATGGTATAATATTTGTGCAATCTAACATAATTCTATTATATAAATTTTATTTAATAAGATTATAATATAATTTCTAATTCCACCCATCATGCATCAATTTATTATTAATATAATAACTAATGTCTTTGAAACGTTATTAGTGTACAAATGCATGGTATGTAATCATAGCTAATGCACACATATCTTGCACGTGTACTAATGATAAAAAATCGTTTCCTCTAATATATAGTTCATAAAAAAATCGTTTCCTCTAATACATATTTACTGTATGTTCAAAATCAAATATGCAAGACAATAAATCAAGTAAATACACCATTTAATGATCTTTACTAACTAATTCACAATAATTCAGTACCCATTAATCATCACGCCAAGATTATAATAATTGAATTAGAAAAATATTCCAAACACGGTAGGAATCAAGTAAAGAAATAAGAGTGACATATCTAACCCCTAACCAACATTCTCAACTAACCTCAAATCACCCTTAATCCCTAACCTACTTCTATTTTCCAAATCCTATATTTTCCTCTGTTGTAATATGTTGGGGTGTCGACTATATAGACCTAAATCCAGATATAAACCATGAGTGGAAGTGTCGACTATATCAACCTGATTTCCCTAGTGAGTAACCGATAGTCACCATCACACATATAAGGGAGCATGAATTAACGTTTCCCTCCCATGAATCCACGTTTAGGAGGATAAAAAATGGGTAATACCTCCACCCCTCTTGATAAAAATAGGGTTAACACCCTATCATTGACCATACTATTTCTTTTTTGTTGTTCTTAGTGCTACGCTATCGAATAACCATTTTGCACAATTTTTTAAAGACTACACTAGCCCACATATCATAACAATGTTTCGAACCAATAACTTAAATCATGAAATAATGCTTCATAGCATGCCATTAATTTTTTGATGTCCACGACATCAATGTTACTTTAGTGCCATAATTGACTAGCCATCTCTTAGCCCATTAACCTGTATGCTAGCTTACCAAAACACATAATCATGCATATCTATATAACCATTTTCATGCTATTAAAAATATTACATATTGGCATTTAAAGTAAGCAAGCATGTTTGTCTACCATGTGCTTCACACAAACAATCTATTCACAATATAAATTGAAATGGTATCCACATACCAAACTTTCCTTTTAACTTTTGCATGATTAAGAAAATCATCTAATTGTCATAATTAATAACATAAATAGTAAAACTTGGAAATGTTAATCAGGATGTTGTTCATCCAACCAACCCCCTGCCCGAAATTCCTGAACCTACTCAGGGACTAGGCAAGGTTTCTCTTGCTTAATTTTCTAGTATGTTTTATCTTATGCTTATTATCAACAATGTTATATTGACTGTATAAGGCCCTTCAAGAATAGGAATCGACCAAGAATAATTTATAGTTTAGACTTAATTAAGAATCTCTATTAAACCAGATGTATAGATTCTCTATACCACTGCTTTTGGTTTGTTTTCCCAAGTGCAAGACAAGCATAAAAGTGGGTTTTGTATAAATTTTCCTCATTCTGATAAATTCAAATAGAACCATGTTCTTAAAAAAAAACATAAATAATAAAACTCATACACTAATTTTTACATATAGGTAGGTCCACATGCCATCATACTATAGTTATATCAGTCTATATGAGTTCAACAAATAATAAGAAAAGGAATAACAATATAGGCCATAGTGTAGTCTAGCTATTTTAAAAACCAAAATGTGGGGTGTTACAAGCATTGTGGCCATCGATAAGCCTAGTTATAATGTAGCGAAAATGCTAGGTAATTTACTCAATATATGAGATAAAATAAAAATGTTTGATATATATAAATGAATGAATGAATATGATTACAATGAGGGAGGGCCCCATTAAATATGCATATGGGGATGCCTCTATGCCTTTTCTGAAAGGTTGTGTCTTTTTAAAAATATTTATTTTTTATATATTTTATTTTCTTTATTTAATTACCCTAATATCTTATTATTATTTTTATATAACATTACCTTTCTATTTAAAGATTCTTTTTCCTAAAAGCGAGGGTAAGGAAGGATGTTGTTGATAAATTTTTATGTCTCCCAAGAGGCATCCTCTTTTGATAGGTTCTTCCATTTAAATATATATTCCTCAATTACTCTAGAGCACAATTTCTTCTCTCTGGTGGCAATGATAGCTTCTGGTTCTAATATAAATTTTCCTTCATCATCCAATGTAGGAAGTGTTGTTTGGTGTTTTCCCAACACTTTCTTGAGACATGATACATGGAAAACATTATGGATGCAAATTTTATTTGGCAAATCCAACCCATAGGCTACTTGACTGATATTCTTGATAATATGATATGGTCCATGGAACTTAGGAGCCAACTTGTTTTTTCCTTGTTACTTCAAGGATAATTGTTTTTAAGGTTGGAGTTTCACAAATTCCTAATTTTCAATTTCAATTCTCTCTCTGTTCTATGTTGGTCACCTTGTTGCTTCACACGGTTTCTTGCAATGTTCAAGTTTTCCCTAAGTGTCTGAATAACCTTATGGTTTTCCTTTAGTTGATCCCTTACTGCAGAATTTTTTTTTCTTTTATGGTGAACTCCTTCCATTTAGGGGGTTCATAAACCTAAATATCTTGAAATGGGGTTATTTTAGTTGAAGTGTGATATGTGGAGTTGTACCATGACTCAACAAGGGGTAACAATTGGAACCCCTTATTTTTCCTATATGTTAAAAAATAAAGGAGGTAAGCTTCCAAAATTTATTGAAAATTTTAGTTTGGTTGTCTATTTGCAGGCGGTAGGTTGAACTCATGTTGAGGGATGTTCCAATTTGTTTGAAGAATTATTTCTAGAAATTCCCTTTAAATTTGGCATCTCTATCACTGACAACGATATATGGAAACCTATGTAACTTCTATTTTTTTTTTGCAAAATACTTCAAGAATTTGTTTTGTTGGATCTGATTTCTTCACTCCTATGAAGTGTGCATATTTAGTGAGTTTATCCACTACCAAAAGGATTTTTCACTTCCTATATGACATGGATAACCCATCAATGAAGTCCATTGATATTTATTCCCACTTTTGGTCTGGAATGTGTAGGAGATGGAGCAACCCCGAGGTCATAATATTTTCATTTTTGTTCCTCTAGCATTGATCACATTTGGATACACATTTTTGAATATCTCTATTCATCGCTTTCCAAAAAAATGATTGATGTGAATTATAGTAAGTCTTGAAAACAACCACATGTCCTATTGCTGCTGAGTCATGGGACTCCTTAAGAACCTTGGACTTAAATTTTGAGGTTGGGATTAGGTATATTCTTCCTTTATACCAAAGGATGCCATTCTTCCTTTCAAATTTGGAATCTTGAATGGGATTATTGATTATGGCACATGTTTATGGATTCTTTACATATTCACCTCAGATTTCATCTAGCCATTATGGAACTACAATTGATACTGCAAGTGACAATGACTCTTCGTCCTTTCTTGAGAGAGCATCGTCTGTTATATTCTCCTTACCCCTTTTATGTAGTATTTCCATATTAAAGGTGACAAGTTTTTCTATCCATTTTTGTTTTTATGTAGAAAGTGTTTTTTGTTGGAGAAGATGTTAGAGACTATTGTGATCTGTACATATACAAATTTTTCTTTCAAGAAGATATTGTCACCATTTGGCTAGGGAGTGCATAATGGCGAGCATTTCTCTGTCATATGTAGATTTTAAACATTCTTTTTTATTGAGCTTGCAACTTTTGAATGATATAGGATGGCCATCCTGCATCAACGCTACTCCTATTCTGAAACCTGAAGCGTCACATTCGATTACAAAAGGTTTTGAAAAATTAGGAGTTGCTAATACAAGCGTTGTGGACAAAATTTCCTTTAATACTTCAAAACATATTTTTTTATTATCATCCCATTGGAATGATTTTTTTTTTAAATGTTTGTTAGGGGAGTGATCACATGAGCATAATTTTGAATAAACCTTCAAGAATATCCCATCAAACCCAAAAATCCCCTTAACTTGGAAATGCTAATTGATTTGGGCCATTCTATAATTGACTTAATTTTATTGGGATCTACTTTCACTCCTTCCTTTGATATTACACGACCCAAATAATCTACTTCTTCTTTTCCAAAGGTACATTTTGACATCTTCACATAAAATTGGTTCTCTTCTAAAAGAGAGATAACTTATTCCAAGTGCTTGAGATGTTCATCCCATGTTTTACTATATACAAGAATGTCGTAAAAAATACCAAGAAAAACTTCCTTAGGTAGGGTCAGAACACTTCATTCATGGTTTCTTGGAAGGTGGATGGAGGGTTAGTTAACCCAAAGGACATCACATTGAATTTTTATTGCCTCTCGCGAGTCTGGAAAATGGTTTTCACCACATATTCTAACCTTACATTGATTTAGTAGTATCCTGACCTCATGTCTAGTTTTGAAAAATACCTAGCTCCATGAAACTCATCCAACATTTTGTCTATGAAGGGAATATGAAAATTTTCTTTTATTGTTATCTTAGTCAACCCTATGTAATCTATGCACAGTCTAAAGGACCCATCCTTCTTTCGAACTAGAATTACGGGAGTTGCATATTGGATTCTACTTTTTGTAATAATACCACATCTCAATAGGTCTTGGATTATTCTTTTGATTTCTATTTTCCAATGATGTGGATACTGATAGGGATTAATGTTGATAGGGTTTGATATTTGTTTTAATTCAATTATGTGCTCGATCTCTCTTTTATATGGTATCTCCAAGGGTAGATCTTGAAATACATTTTTGTGTTATTTAATTAATCTTTATATCTTATGTTGTTTACTATCGACTAATTCAAAGGTTAGTATTCCATTTGGTGGAATTGTAGCATATATGTTGGTGCCCCCTTTTGGACTACCTTCTCCATCTGATGGGATGATACAATTTGGTTTTGGGGTGATTGGAATCCATATAACTTGTATCTTTCCCCTTTCCATCTAAACTTTATAAAATGTTTTTGGTGGTTACCAGAATAAGTGCCTAATGTTTGCAACCATTGGACTCCTAAGACTACATCTACTCCTACCAAGGGTACACTGTAAAATTCAGATTCTAAGTTGTAGTCTTGAATCTTCAATGTGGCATTTCCCCACACCTTCAAGCTTTTTTTCATATGCTACCATGACCTTCATATTGGGCCTCAAGTATACAAATAGATTTAATCTTCTTGCGATATTTGCGTCAACAAAATTATGGGTACTTCCTATATCTATTAGGACCATTAAATTGCTCTTTTTGATGTGCCCTTTCAATTTTAATGTTTGTGGTTGGGCTATTTCTGTTATGGATGATAGTGATATTCATGGTGCATTCTCATTATCTGAATTTGGGGTAGAATTTTGAGGATCCTCAACTTCTCCTTCATCTGATTCTTCACTATTTGAATTATCTTTTGCTTCACATTTATATAGATTTTTGGTGTTGTTTTCCTTGAGACATTTGTGTCTAGGGTCCCATTTTTCTCCACAACGTTTACATTTTCCTTCCTTTATTCATTGGGCTTGTAGGATAAGTTTACATCCTTCTCTTAAATGTGGTGGGAGGTACCTTCGATTTTCCATATCTATAGTATGGGGGGACTTTTGACTTGAGTAGAATTTTTTTTTTTTTTTTT
>JZKD02S1592883.1:0-10154 GCA_000966675.3 Picea glauca
ATGTCTCCTTGGTATATATAGGAGACTAGGAGGTATAATTAAAACTAATGGCCTAAAGCCGACATAAATAAAATAACATTACTAATATAATATGTCCCAATTAAGGGGTAATGAGACAATATTAAGGCTTAACACCACCTATGAAGTTCCATGCAGATCGACACTTCATTTATATCATTGTGCATGCATACGAGATTAAAGAAGAGCTTCATTCATACTATAATATCATAGAGGAGGACCTAGAAGAAATCACCAAGGACTGGCATGCAGATCTCCTTATCCCTGATGAACCCGTAAAACTGTCCGACCCTGAACAAATAGGAATCCCAGAGGCCACTTTTGAAACACATGATACACCTGAAAATAGAAGAAGGAAGAAGACATAAGAGGTCTAGTAGCTGAGCAGTGCATCATAAGAAAATGCTTCAGAATCACCTGGACGAGGGGGTGATGATGAAGTAGATAAAGAAGAAACCAATGGAAAAGAAGATCAAAAGAAGTAACACTACCTAGGGATCCTGTTGATGAGATTGATCCCTCCAATAAAATAATTTTTTCCCCCACGAAACCTACTTCCCGAAAGAAGTCGAAATCGACTAAGACTAAGCTGCAAACTGTACTCATGCTCGATGACTTCGACTTTATCATCACATCCATATCCGATGCCTCACAGGACCTCTTGAAGAACACTGAAGCCAAACAAGAAGCCATGTATGATAGAATTGAGATATAACTTAGAGGGGTACATCAGGCCCTTCACTTCAACCGCGTAGTTTCCATTGCACCCTTTCCATCAGAAGAACCAGAGTTGGGAGATGATCCTACCCAACTTTTCAGAATAGCTGATGCGATCGAAGTTCACCTTCATCGTGCATAAGAAGAAAAATAACATGCCACAATGGACCTAAAGTAAGCACAAGAGGAAGTGGTAGAACAAAGCCGAGTTGCACAACAAGAGAAGGATGACCTCTAAACGAAGTTCGACAAGGAGAAAGAGAAGATCTAGAAAGATAAGGAACAATTGCTTACCGAGCAGGTTAGAGTAAAATAGGTAGTCAGTAGAGCACTTCTCTCTATGACTGGATTATAGAAAAAAGTGGAAGAACTAGTGGAGCATCAGGTAGCATAGCTTGTTGAAGCCATCCAACAACTTCAACAAAGAATATCATACTTAAAGCTACAAGTAGTGCCAAGCACTCCAAAGGACGTGCAAGACCAAAGAGAAGCCACTTCCCAGATCCCAATTGAGAGGATCAAAGACTTATCTTTGGAATGTAAACTATTAAGTGATCACAACACACAAACTTATGAGTGACTTACTGAGGACCCTGAACTGATGACACTGGAGTCAGAACTCCAGGAAGCAAAGAATAAAGAATTGATAGTACATGCACAACTAAATATCTTGTTAGCAGTTGAAAGGATGAAGTGATCCTAGGAAAAATGCACTGCTCAACAAGAGGTCCACACCATTCAGAAGAAATTCATGGAAGTGACTCAGAGGCTCCAACCAATTCAGGATGAGGCTTGCCAATTGTTGGAGGAGAATGAAGGGTGAGGAGAAGAAATGGAACAAGTAGTCACTACAATCGAACAAAGCTTAGAGGGACCTGTCAATGAAACAATGATTCAAGAGTTTGTCAACCAGGAGGCCCTGGTGAAGCAGTAGGTCGAAGAATCTCGAGCCAAGATCGAGGCTTTTAAGGAAGAGATACCCAGATCAAAGTGACTCGAGACAAGTCATAGGTGAGCGTTAGGGGCCTGTTGGCCCTTGACCAAGTTTTGATGATCCTTGGTCAGGTTTGACCTATTTTGGGACTTCGACAGGCTGTCAAAGGCGGAGCGCATGTCGAAGCGGAGATCATGGGAAGGAGGATCTAGCGAAGCGCGTGCAGATCTCCTGTCCTATGCGGAGTAGGATCTTGTGGCTCTGTGCACGTAGAAGATTGATAGAAAACAATAAAGAGAAGAAGAGTTGGTGGACGTAGCCCCAGGTTGGGGGTCAACCACGTATATCCGGTGTTGTGCTTACTTTGTGCATTGTGGTTTCTTTGTACATTGTGAATGTTTTATAGTTCATATGATTTATGCTTAGTGTATGGATGAATGCTTAGATGAATATGATATCTTAGTACCTAATGATGTGAATAAGATAATAGATTTGATCTTTGTTGATATNGAAGTAGTTTTGAACGATTTCTATTTTAGAAAGCATTTTTTGTTCTTCTTCTTGTAGTTTCTCAGGCACCTCTAGTGCCTGGGCTTGAAATGTTGTTA
The DNA here is from genome assembly GCA_000966675.3 of Picea glauca. NCBI lineage: Eukaryota > Viridiplantae > Streptophyta > Pinopsida > Pinales > Pinaceae > Picea > Picea glauca. Next base: position 2,278 of record JZKD02S1592883.1, read on the forward strand.
TATTCACAACTTGTCCTTTAATGGACTTCAACTCATCCTGTATCTGTCTCACTAACTCTTCTTGTCGAATAACTTGTACTTGACTCATTTGCATCCGCTTGTTTGCTTCCTCTAAACTAGACTTCAACAATTGCATTTCCTTCTTGTCAGTAGTTCTGGCATGTTCAATTCTTTGATTTACGTCCTCTTGAATATTATTTTCTGTGTGCCTTATTTGGTCCTGCAACTAAGCTATCATTTGATTTTTCTGCTTCAGCCTTGTTTTCAGAGAGTCAGCTGAGAATAAATTGGTCGTTGCCAAAGATCCCATAGAACCTGCTACTTCTGTAGCGAAATCTTCCTCTTCTAGGTTCTACCCATCTACGAGCACTCTGTGTTTATTCACCATTGTACCTTCTCTCAGATGTGTTTCCTATTTTACTACAACCTTCTTCTTCTTACTAAAAACGTAGTCAGAGGAAGGTATCTCTTCTCTAGAGATAGGAGTAAGGTCACTTACATATATGACTTCTAGATGAGGGGTCCCAAAAGTTGACTATAAAGGAGTTAATGATGAAATAGGGTTTCCCAATTCTGAAGATTGAGTTTCTCCTGCTATTTTGGGGATATCAACAGGAATAACTGATGATAAAAGAGGAATCATTTGACTCGACTTTGAATGTGTCTCAAGCCTAAATTCTATTTCAGACTTTGGGTTCTCTGTTTGTGAAGCTTCTTCTTTTTGTGAAGACCCTTCAGTCTTCTTTGGATTTTGTTCTACAGTCCCTTTATCATGAGTCTCTAATCCGAAACCTAGGGGAATACTTCCTTGAGTTGGAGGAGGGTTTGTTGATTCTCCCTGTAGTATATTTGGCAAACCACTTTTCCTGTGCTTCTGGAAAGTCAGGAAGATGGTCTATAGGTCAGGTGATAATGCCTGAACTCTGTCTAATATATCCTCATAGGTTCTGGCTCCCTTGAACATGTCATCGCAAGGAGAATATTCATGTTCATACATTTTCATATTTCAATGAGAAAGATGATTTCCTACAATTTTATAAGGATCATGTTTTATGAGTTCAATATATACTAATTTGATGCCTTCTAGTGCTACAACTTCTACCTTGGAATGACCAAAGTTAAGCAGTGAACACTTCCCAATCTGTACTGAAAAAAGTGGCCAGAACTTCTTCTGAGATGCTTTCAATTATATGTCAATGCCACCTGTTACTATTTGGTAGGCCACCTCCCTGCACACCAGTCTATCGGGAAGGAATTTCAGAAGTGCACGAGGAGGAATTGAGCACCCGAAAACCCTGACATAGGAGAAACGCTCTTCAATGAACCAATCTGCAATCACCTTGAGGTTTCCCATGATTGGATATGAAATATGAGGGGCTTCATAACCATACAAAATTTTGTGAAATAGTATCACTACGTAGTGGAATATTTTGTAAAAGAAACCTTTAACATTCTCCTCCCATAGTTTAGAGTGATAAACATGAATGGGCTCCGCACAGGCTGGGTTCCAGCTTCAATTCATCAAGGGGAATGGAGTCATGTAACAGATAACATCCATAATATATGCAGACATGTAAAAAGATGTAGGTCGGCCTTTCAATTTTTTCGTTTGGTACTCTGCAATCTCCTTAGTTAAATTATCTGATAAAATTTTACCCCAGTTGAAACTATAACCCTCAGCTACTTCGTGTATAAGTGGCATCCATTCTGTAGGGAAATGGGTAGGGATTTTCCTCTCGAAAATTATACATAACATCAAAGCTATATAAACCATGTATTCGTTTAACGGAGCTATGGCATAACTGCCATGGGTATCATATCTAAATCTCATTGGAATTCCCCACCATTCTTTGATTATACCTGGATATGCTTGATCGAATTATGTACGCTCCTTTCTTTGAAACTCCTCTATGAATTCGGCATTATAAATGTATTTAGAAGTAGGGGACAGTTTATACATTACTTGGATGTGCTCGGTTCTGAACGAGCCACCGACGACCTTTTGGCTATTTAGAATTCTCCTTTTCTGAATGCTAGTTTTCTCTAAATCCCAGTGTTATGGACTAATTCGTAGGTGCAGACACTAACATATCTCCCTAGATCCACCTATATCTAGAACACAACACACTAGAACATGATGCTTTCCTTAAGTTATAGATATTGAATTTAATAACTAAAGGCGAATGAGTGACATACCGTTTAAATGTCGCTTACTCTCACCATATCCATCCTAGCTCCATTCCAACGCTCATATAATGATAGACTTGCAAAAGAATGCAAGCAACCAAAGTGATAGCAATAGCATAAACTCGATATAAACCTATGTATGTGATCAAGGAATCATACAATAAAGCACAACAAGCTTTATAGGAAAGAATCATATTACTGTATCATATTAAATGTGAAAGAGAGATTACAACCATGGCCNACACACTTCTTTCTCCAAGGATTCTGAGACTATGAATCTGATAGCTACTCACATTCTATCTTGACAAAGAAAATCTCAAAGCCACTCTAACCAAGCTAACAATTCCAAGCCAACCAAATCTCCAAGCTAACCAAAGCTCAAGAAACCCTTCTCCATGAGAGATCCTCTCCTTTTATAAGTTGAAGAGGATGAGGTGAGGAGGTTAGGATGATCCCACTAAATCGTGAAAGCGAGTAAGATCCAAACCATTCGGATGCCACCTTACCATGGAAGTTTCTGCTTCTAGAAGATTCAAGAAAACGCTCATTTTTCCCACGTGTAGGCATTCTCACACCCTGCCTATAGTGCAACCTGCGAACCTCTCACAACCTAGATATGGTGCAACTTGCGAGAATCAGGCATTATCGCACCCTGCTTATATAGCAACCTGCGAACTTCCTTTTTTATGGGGTTTTTACAAGGGAAAATGAAACTTCTTTTCTCAGGAAAAGTTCTTCTCCCTTCTCTCTTTAGGAACTCAGGCCACTGACCCTTCTAAAGGCAACAGATAGGTTTACATCATTAACGGTCATAGGGATGATGAAAATAATGTGTAAAACCCAGCTTATCATGTCATTGTATGGAATGAGTCTCGATTGTGTGGCTATTTTATGAATCTCAGAATCTGCTATGTCTTTGATTTTATTTTCAGTCCTTTCATTTCCAAAATCGTCAGGGCAATTCTGAATCTCATAGTCTAAGGTTTCAAAAATATTCCTCTAGGATTTGACTGAATCCACAGCATGTGGCGTAGTGTCAGATATAACATATCCATCCGGATTCAAGATTTCGCCTGCCTCCTCACTCTTCTTAGGTGATTTTCTGGGTGCCATGATGTTTGTGCTAAAATGAAAACCAGTTGCAGAGAAGAAATGCATGAGTTCTCTTGAATGTAACTTGATCCTAGTCTGAAAATAAGAATGAAATTCGAAATGGAAAACCTTTATTTACCTTTAACCTATCTTAAATTTGGCGTACCAATACAGACGATAAAAATTAAATGATTTAATGTGGATGGTACGACTCGAGATATGCACTTTATGTTAAAAATATTTTCATTAATCTGTTATAGATACTGCCACTTATCGACGATTTCAAAACTGGGATTTCGAAAGGAAGGTCATCAAAAACTCCCGAATAGAGAAACATGAAAAGTTATTTAATACCCTTAATGCTTGTTTTAAAATTAAGTTAATTACGTTTAAGCACTTAATTATTTTGGGATTTCGTGTTTCATAGTTTCGAGCATTGTGTCCCCAAGAGGTATGACACAAGTCAATCTCGAATCGCGAAACTGCAATGGGATTTATTTAGGCGCTAATCACTTGTTTTAACCCTTTAATTAATTGCGATCAGGGGTTGGTATTTACTTTTTGTGGATTGGAGTATTGGGACTCCGACGACTCTTTAACGCAAGAAATCCCGAATCGCGAAATCACAATGGGATTTATTATCATTAAACCTTATTACTTGTTAATAAACATAGTATTATCTTTTAAGAATTTCACAACTTCGGGAATCAGGGTTTTAAGGAGACATAAAGCCAACTCTTTGATTTCCCGAATTGCGACTGATTAATGATTTGTTAAGTATGTTTCAAAACTTAATTACTCATGATTAAAAGGTATTTTGTCAAAATCACGTTGGGACATTTGAAATGTTGTTTAAGTTGAGATGGCCAAAGAAGAACATGTGAAAGGCTCAGAAACAGGGATTATTTTAAGGATTGGAATTTATTTTANACACACTTCTTTCTCCAAGGATTCTGAGACTATGAATCTGATAGCTACTCACATTCTATCTTGACAAAGAAAATCTCAAAGCCACTCTAACCAAGCTAACAATTCCAAGCCAACCAAATCTCCAAGCTAACCAAAGCTCAAGAAACCCTTCTCCATGAGAGATCCTCTCCTTTTATAAGTTGAAGAGGATGAGGTGAGGAGGTTAGGATGATCCCACTAAATCGTGAAAGCGAGTAAGATCCAAACCATTCGGATGCCACCTTACCATGGAAGTTTCTGCTTCTAGAAGATTCAAGAAAACGCTCATTTTTCCCACGTGTAGGCATTCTCACACCCTGCCTATAGTGCAACCTGCGAACCTCTCACAACCTAGATATGGTGCAACTTGCGAGAATCAGGCATTATCGCACCCTGCTTATATAGCAACCTGCGAACTTCCTTTTTTATGGGGTTTTTACAAGGGAAAATGAAACTTCTTTTCTCAGGAAAAGTTCTTCTCCCTTCTCTCTTTAGGAACTCAGGCCACTGACCCTTCTAAAGGCAACAGATAGGTTTACATCATTAACGGTCATAGGGATGATGAAAATAATGTGTAAAACCCAGCTTATCATGTCATTGTATGGAATGAGTCTCGATTGTGTGGCTATTTTATGAATCTCAGAATCTGCTATGTCTTTGATTTTATTTTCAGTCCTTTCATTTCCAAAATCGTCAGGGCAATTCTGAATCTCATAGTCTAAGGTTTCAAAAATATTCCTCTAGGATTTGACTGAATCCACAGCATGTGGCGTAGTGTCAGATATAACATATCCATCCGGATTCAAGATTTCGCCTGCCTCCTCACTCTTCTTAGGTGATTTTCTGGGTGCCATGATGTTTGTGCTAAAATGAAAACCAGTTGCAGAGAAGAAATGCATGAGTTCTCTTGAATGTAACTTGATCCTAGTCTGAAAATAAGAATGAAATTCGAAATGGAAAACCTTTATTTACCTTTAACCTATCTTAAATTTGGCGTACCAATACAGACGATAAAAATTAAATGATTTAATGTGGATGGTACGACTCGAGATATGCACTTTATGTTAAAAATATTTTCATTAATCTGTTATAGATACTGCCACTTATCGACGATTTCAAAACTGGGATTTCGAAAGGAAGGTCATCAAAAACTCCCGAATAGAGAAACATGAAAAGTTATTTAATACCCTTAATGCTTGTTTTAAAATTAAGTTAATTACGTTTAAGCGCTTAATTATTTTGGGATTTCGTGTTTCATAGTTTCGAGCATTGTGTCCCCAAGAGGTATGACACAAGTCAATCCCGAATCGTGAAACCGCAATGGGATTTATTTAGGCGCTAACCAATTGTTTTAACCCTTTAATTAATTGCGATCAGGGGTTGGTATTTACTTTTTGTGGATTGGAGTATTGGGACTCCGACGACTCTTTAACGCAAGAAATCCCGAATCGTGAAATCGCGATGGGATTTATTATCATTAAACCTTATTACTTCTTAATAAACATAGTATCATCTTTTAAGAATTTCACAACTTCGGGAATCAGGGTTTTAAGGAGACACAAAGCCAACTCTTTGATTTCCCGAATTGCGACTGATTAATGATTTGTTAAGTATGTTTCAAAACTTAATTACTCATGATTAAAAGGTATTTCATCAAAATCATGTTGGGACATTTGAAATGTTGTTTAAGTTGAGATGGCCAAAGAAGAACATGTGAAAGGCTCAGAAACAGGGATTATTTTAAGGATTGGAATTTATTTTAAAATGTAGAAACCTTCGTGAATCTTACTTATCCTTCATATGCCAACTATAAATGTTTGGTGATATTTTTGTAAAAATATTCAAATTTCTAAGGATTTTGTATAGTATATATAAAAATTTTGTGATTTTTAAGGTAAAATAATTTTATCCTATAGAATTTGGGCGAATCATTTTTAAAATAGCGAATCTCATTTTTGGAAAAACCATGGTAAATTAGCCCATGAACAAAATTTAGCCCCTAAAATCAGCTATGCTCAGAAAGTCATTAACGTTTTTAATTATTACTTTAAAATCGGTTCAATTCCTTTTAAATAATCACTTTTTTGAGATTTTGGTACCGAGACTTTGGAGTTGTTATTAAAAAACATACTTCGTGAATAGCCGAACCTCGAAACCCAAAAATCTCGAAAGATTTTTTGACTCCTTTTTAGAACCAAGGATGGCACCGTAACCAGAGAAAAAAGGAGACTTGGATTTAGAGAAGAAAAAAAACTTTGTTTCAACAACATGGAAACTTTTCAATGAGTAGCATGTGAAGAAGAAGAGGCAGACCTTGTCAATAAGAAAAATAATGAAGCGAAAGGGAGAGAGGATCACTATTATGTGATGAAACAACATGAGTAGAAGTGATTTACTTGGTGAAAGGCATGCAAACAATAAATATAATAATGTGACCAATATCGTTGATATGACATTGATCATGCAAATTTCACGGATGAAGAAGATGTGAGTTAGCGAGGTTTGGAAGAAGCACGGTAGCGCGTTATTCAATTTCAAAGGGAGGTAGATGATGAACTGATGAAAAACAAAATGACATGACAATGAAAAGGTGGAAGAAGGATTCATGCGTCAAAATGTTATGTATTAGTGCAGGAAGAAGGGACTCACTGAAGTGTGCATCATCGAGTAGAAGTGATCTGAGGCGTAACGGGAAGAGGTAAAGAAAGGTAGGGTGAGGATAACTTGGGAATAAATATTTGTATGAGAAACAGTGTGTGAGGGTTCCTATTGGAAGAATTAAATGGGAGATGAATTTATTGTCTTGGATAGAGGCTAAGACAAGAAAATTGGGAGGTTGTTGTGGGGGAACAACAAATGGAAACACACTCAGTGAAGACAAAATATCTGCAACTTTCCTAACTTATAAGAACAAAATATAGAGGGTCATGAAATTTACTTTTAAGTTCAAAAAATTATGGGAAGAATGCTTAATAGTTACTTGGATGATTCCATTTTTGTGGGCTCACTAGTGATTCTTGCATATTGGATAGAAGAGATATTTTGTTGTAGATGGAGGATGAATGATGATATGATTTATTTCCTTAAACTGCATCGACGATCCATGTTGGTATCTCCATCTTGGGGATGATATAGGTTTGGGATAAATAAACATTTTTCACCATGTGCATATATAGATATCTCGCAAGTGTTGTTCCACTGCCCGGGAGAGTCCATAGCCCCAATGGAGTCACCATGGTGTCACATACCTTGCTCTGTTGATAGCAAGAATCCATATCCTCGATGAATATATCTACATGTCCCCTAGTCTGGTCAAACTTTCCTTTCCATTCCTTCCTGGATTATTTAGTGCATGTTTAACATTCGATTGATGGGGGAAGAAATGGCATTTTTAGCATGATAGGGGATGACTGCAAGATTTTTATATTTATTTGTATATTTTTTGCACCTAGCTGAATAGAGATATCCCCTTTTTGTTTTCATCCTTTACACTTCGACACTTTTCCTTTCACGTGAGACACTACTTAGTGTGTGGATGGTTCCTCCATTAAATAGGATCTTCTTTCCAAACAATGTACAAGGATGAACGTTGATTAACCACTATGCTCAATGATGGTGTAACTATTGTCACAACATCCCCAAATAGTTCT
>JZKD02S1592884.1:0-10154 GCA_000966675.3 Picea glauca
TTTTCCTTCTACAATTCCTTGATCGGACTTGCCATCTTCAAAAAACCTTCGAAGAACCATTGATAATATCCCACTAAACCTAGAAAGTTCCATGCTCCTGGTACGCTTGTCGGCGCAGGACATTTCATAATAGCCTCTACCCTTTCCATATCCATAGTGGTTCCTTCGTCGTATATCACACATCATAAGCAATGAATCCTCGATTGATAAAAGAGCATTTCGACACTTTGTCGTATAATTTTCTTTCTGGTAAACACTTTAGTACCAAGTGCCAAAGTTCGTCATGTTCTTTCATCATAAAAGAATATATCAAATGTCATCAATGGATACTTGAACAAACTTGTCCAAGTATTTGCGGATCACCCCATTCATCAAGCTCATGGATACCCTTGGGGATTTTGTCAGTCCAAACGGGAAAATGATAAACTCGTAATGCCTGAACCTCATCTTGAATGTGGTCTTAGGAATATCTTCCTCCTTGATCCATAACTGGTGATATCCTATTTTCAAGTTGATCTTCGAAAACACCATCACGCCTTTCAATTGATCCAACAAATCGTCTATTCTAGGAAACATATACTATTTTTTTATCGTTTCCATGTTCAATTGATTGTAGTCAATTCAGAATCTCCACGACCCATCCTTCCTTCTTCTGAAATTCAGTCGCACCCCAATGTGACACACTTGGATGTATAAGTCCTAGGTCCAACAACTCTTTTAGTTTCATTTTCAACTCCTGTAACTTAGGGGTCGATATACGATAAGGAATTCTTGCTATCGGTTCAGTTCCAGTTTTTAAGTCGATGGTAAAATCCAGCTCTTCTTCGAGCAGCAAACCGGGTAACTCTTTTGGGAACACGTCCGAAAACTCTCGTATTACTAGTAGGTTTTATAGTCCTTCCACCACACCCTTTTCATTCAGTTCCATGAATGCTTATAACTTGCATCCATGCACATGCTCTTCAGTAGCACCTATTTCTATCCAAAACCAAAATTTTGGTCAACAATTGTGTGTGACATATCGAGCACAGTGGACTAGTGCTCAACTTGGAGGTTATTCACTTTTGTGTGAATCCTATGGGCCTTGCACAAATATCCAACTATTGTGGGTCTTGTTGATCCATCCTCTCTGACCCACTCAAATGGATAGTCGCACTGGTAATGTCGCTCTCCACATGTCCAACATCTGGTCTTCAGTCTAGTACTCCTGGTCCCTGAAGTAGAAGTTGTTGACCCACCAACTTGAAACCTTGGTTTGTTCCACTGAACAGGACTAATAGTTGCTACTGTTGATGCTCTAGTCCCCTATGGGGAGTTCCCCACTGGGGAGCCGGTCTTCGAGGTGTCATGAACACATATCCTCTCGATGTATTATGGTACCTTGAATAAAGTCTAGTTGGAGTTTGATGCTACTGCGCACCAGACATCACCCATCCAGTAGGTCTCGCAAGAGTCCTTCCCTGACCCCTACTGATCAACTCTTCCTTATCTATGAGGGCCTTCTATACTACATCATGCAACATCTGAGGCATTAAGATCCTCACTTTCACATGAACATTGACATTTAAGGCCATCACAACTTGTTGACCTTTAGCTTCTCCGTGCTCATATGTGGAGCATACTGAAGCAGCTCCACAAAATGAGCCTCATACTCAGACATCGCACGACCACCCTATCCCAAGGCGTTGAAATCATTGAGTTGGCGCTCAATGAATTCCTTTGACAAATACCTCTCTCGGAACCACTCCTCTAACGATTCCCATTACATGTCTTTGATGATCAGGTTTAGTTGAGGTAGGAGCGTCTTCCACGATATAAGAGAGCTTCCCTTCAGCCAAAATATCGCCATGCAGACTTTCAAGTTGGAGGTGAAATCGTGAAGTGCGATTCACATCACCCTGTTCTCTATCCAAGCCTCAACGGTTGAGCCATCCGTGGCACCCATGAACTCATGAATCTTAACCTTTTATACTTCTCTGTGAAAGTTACCAATACCGACTGGGGCACGATGTGGACCCTAAGGGGGGTACATGCGTCCTAGCCTCATATTTATCTATTCGATTTAAACAAGGCCTCTCGCATCCTCTGAAAGGGCCTAGTTACACCAACAACATTCCTTTCATCAATATGCTCCTTTTCCAAGGACTTTCTCTTCTCCTTGGGGGGTTAGACCCCTCTGTCATGGATGCTATTGGAGGTGTCGCACATCCTCCCCTAGTACCATGTCGTCTACCACCACAGAGTCCTCTATCCAAGATTACCGCAGAGACAACTCAAATTTTAATTTATCGTCTAAATCATAGATCAAATTGTAGTACCGAGGAAGGCTTGAAGATCCACACTCCCAGGGTTGAAACGTCTTTGATACCATATGTAATGGCCCCGTCGTTATGAAAACAAAAGCAATGTACAACATGTATTTTTTTTTTTTTTTTCATTAGGAAATTTAAAACATCACAATTAATAGAAACATCATCAACACATCCTCCAATATATTAATGCAACAATATTAACGCATTAACAATTAATTACAACACAAGGCTAACACATCATCACCATGAATACTGATACGCATGTCGACACATTAACACAGATAAATAGTAGCCCATAATCATTGCATCCATACAACTAGTAATGATGCATAAACAATGTGAATCATAAATCGGTCAAATCATATATAAAGATAATAATCAGACAACACCAGGATAACATGAGATAACATAATGATAACTTAAGTATAATACATATAATCATAAGAATAACATAATATACTACCCTCCCAACCTACTCTGCAATGGTTAGGACCTCCAAGACACATAAGCAACGCTCAAGCCTTGGTTCTAATTGATTTTAACCATTTAAGGTCTTAGGGCTCACGACTATTCTGAGGAACAAAGAGGTGTCTAAATACCACTACTACAATCAACCACAAACCAAATATCAACAATCAATCTCACTAATGAGAATCATGGCGCACGAATAATAAAGTTATAAACCATCACATCAATTAAGTTAATGGAGCAAGAGAATCAAATTGCTTAATAAATCATACACCAACTTAATTTCATGGTGAATAAGTGAAATAATACATAATCAATCAACATTAAATCAATGCACAAGAGTAAAAAATTATAAATCAAGCACACACCCACATCATGATTAACGCACAAGTAATCATCAACTTATACAAGGCCCAAAGGTAATCACCAAATTTATCTACAGGGCACAAGAAATATAAATACAAACCAGTCATAAATCACATTAAATTCATGGCACAAGAGGATCTATCAACTCCATTAAGCATACATCACTTCATTTTAATGGCGCTAGATAAATTAACTTTAATTTAAAAGACGCAAGAGATTATGAAGGCTTAAACAATCATATGTCATTCATGTTCTAAAATTCTGATAGTAAGATAATCGCCAATCATCTATACATTGCATTCGTTCAAGGCGCAAGATAATCGTCAATTAATCTAAAGCGCATGGAGTCTGACCTAATAATTTTGGGGCACGAACAAATAATTACAAGCAACACACGTCAAACTTATTCAAGGTACGCGAGGGTAATCACCTTCTATTTTCTAGTTTACATCATTATCATTGTGAAATAGACACTTAACACCTAATTAGACGATTACAATAAACCAACCTTGGAACTTTCCCCACAAGTTCATCATTAACATCTATACCAATATTGGATGAACATGTTAAATTAGACAACAATAATTAAAGGAACAATAGTGACCCATTTCTAATTCAATCAAGAAACATCAATATTCAATGGCGTAATAGTAATGTAGTTGTTAATCCATCCTACATTAACAATTTAATGGCGCAAGTAAAGGTTTTTAATCCATCATGCAATAATAAATTTAATGGCACAAGTATAACTAACTACATAAAGCTTCAACAAAAGATAAAACTATTTAATTAGGGGTGCTTCAACTTTCTTGAAATTCATAATAATTTTGTAAGAATATGCATTCTCATAGCAACAGGGTTGGGAACCCTCCATCTCGAGTGCACCCACCTTACCAACTAAATTACTAAGTTACAATGCTCTTTCTTAGAACTCTACAAATACTATTCTTTTATAACACTTAATAAAACGTTCACACATTAGGACTACATCTAATCCTTGGAAATTGTAGAAGATTAAATATGCAAAACAAACACCACGGTGAGGCTACACTCACTTCTCACTTATTCAATGAAGACGGATTACATCCTTATATAGGAAAAGACTCTACCAAGTCGGTTACATGCAAACCAAAGACAACTAGACTCTTAACTATGAACTGACTCTTAACATGCCTACAACTGACTCTCACAACTGAAGCTTATAACTGGCGCTTACAACTAGCGCTTACACTATTATTTCCAAGTCTCCCCCTTAATGGAGAATGGATTGACTTCTACACCTAACATCTCCCTAAACATCTCAAACTTAATCTTTCCAAGAGGCTTAGTGAAAATTATCAGCAACATTTTCACTGGTATTACAATACACAAGAGTTATTTCATTTGACTGCAACTTTTNTCATCAATGGATACTTGAACAAACTTGTCCAAGTATTTGCGGATCACCCCATTCATCAAGCTCATGGATACCCTTGGGGATTTTGTCAGTCCAAACGGGAAAATGATAAACTCGTAATGCCTGAACCTCATCTTGAATGTGGTCTTAGGAATATCTTCCTCCTTGATCCATAACTGGTGATATCCTATTTTCAAGTTGATCTTCGAAAACACCATCACGCCTTTCAATTGATCCAACAAATCGTCTATTCTAGGAAACATATACTATTTTTTTATCGTTTCCATGTTCAATTGATTGTAGTCAATTCAGAATCTCCACGACCCATCCTTCCTTCTTCTGAAATTCAGTCGCACCCCAATGTGACACACTTGGATGTATAAGTCCTAGGTCCAACAACTCTTTTAGTTTCATTTTCAACTCCTGTAACTTAGGGGTCGATATACGATAAGGAATTCTTGCTATCGGTTCAGTTCCAGTTTTTAAGTCGATGGTAAAATCCAGCTCTTCTTCGAGCAGCAAACCGGGTAACTCTTTTGGGAACACGTCCGAAAACTCTCGTATTACTAGTAGGTTTTATAGTCCTTCCACCACACCCTTTTCATTCAGTTCCATGAATGCTTATAACTTGCATCCATGCACATGCTCTTCAGTAGCACCTATTTCTATCCAAAACCAAAATTTTGGTCAACAATTGTGTGTGACATATCGAGCACAGTGGACTAGTGCTCAACTTGGAGGTTATTCACTTTTGTGTGAATCCTATGGGCCTTGCACAAATATCCAACTATTGTGGGTCTTGTTGATCCATCCTCTCTGACCCACTCAAATGGATAGTCGCACTGGTAATGTCGCTCTCCACATGTCCAACATCTGGTCTTCAGTCTAGTACTCCTGGTCCCTGAAGTAGAAGTTGTTGACCCACCAACTTGAAACCTTGGTTTGTTCCACTGAACAGGACTAATAGTTGCTACTGTTGATGCTCTAGTCCCCTATGGGGAGTTCCCCACTGGGGAGCCGGTCTTCGAGGTGTCATGAACACATATCCTCTCGATGTATTATGGTACCTTGAATAAAGTCTAGTTGGAGTTTGATGCTACTGCGCACCAGACATCACCCATCCAGTAGGTCTCGCAAGAGTCCTTCCCTGACCCCTACTGATCAACTCTTCCTTATCTATGAGGGCCTTCTATACTACATCATGCAACATCTGAGGCATTAAGATCCTCACTTTCACATGAACATTGACATTTAAGGCCATCACAACTTGTTGACCTTTAGCTTCTCCGTGCTCATATGTGGAGCATACTGAAGCAGCTCCACAAAATGAGCCTCATACTCAGACATCGCACGACCACCCTATCCCAAGGCATTGAAATCATTGAGTTGGAGCTCAATGAATTCCTTTGACAAATACCTCTCTCGGAACCGCTCCTCTAACGATTCCCATTACATGTCTTTGATGATCAGGTTTAGTTGAGGTAGGAGCATCTTCCACCATATAAGAGAGCTTCCCTTCAGCCAAAATATTTCCATGCAGACTTTCAAGTTGGAGGTGAAATCGTGAAGTGCGATGCACATCACCCTGTTCTCTATCCAAGCCTCAACGGTTGAGCCATCCGTGGCACCCATGAACTCATGAATCTTAACCTTTTATACTTCTCTGTGAAAGTTTACAATACCGACTGGGGCACGATGTGGACCCTAAGGGGGGTACATGTGTCCTGGCCTCATATTTATCTATTCGATTTAAACAAGGCCTCTCACATCCTCTGAAAGGGCCTAGTTACACCAACAACATTCCTTTCAGCAATATGCTCCTTGTCCAAGGACTTGCTCTTCTCCTTGGGGGGTTAGACCCCTCTGTCATGGATGCTATTGGAGGTGTCGCACATCCTCCCCTAGTACCATGTCGTCTACCACCACGGAGTCCTCTATCCAAGATTATCGCAGAGACAACTCAAATTTTAATTTATCATCTAAATCATAGATCAAATTGTAGTGCCGAGGAAGGCTTGAAGATCCACACTCCCAGGGTTGAAACGTCTTTGATACCATATGTAATGGCCCCATCGTTATGAAAACAAAAGCAATGTACAACATGTATTTTTTTTTTTTCATTAGGAAATTTAAAACATCACAATTAATAGAAACATCATCAACACATCGTCCAATATATTAATGCAACAATATTAACGCATTAACAATTAATTACAACACAAGGCTAACACATCATCACCATGAATAATGATATGCATGTCGACACATTAACACAGATAAATAGTAGCCCATAATCATTGCATCCATACAACTAGTAATGATGCATAAACAATGTGAATCATAAATCGGTCAAATCATATATAAAGATAATAATCAGACAACACCAGGATAACATGAGATAACATAATGATAACTTAAGTATAATACATATAATCATAAGAATAACATAATATACTACCCTCCCAACCTACTCTGCAATGGTTAGGACCTCCAAGACACATAAGCAACGCTCAAGCCTTGGTTCTAATTGATTTTAACCATTTAAGGTCTTAGGGCTCACGACTATTCTGAGGAACAAAGAGGTGTCTAAATACCACTACTACAATCAACCACAAACCAAATATCAACAATCAATCTCACTAATGAGAATCATGGCGCACGAATAATAAAGTTATAAACCATCACATCAATTAAGTTAATGGAGCAAGAGAATCAAATTGCTTAATAAATCATACACCAACTTAATTTCATGGTGAATAAGTGAAATAATACATAATCAATCAACATTAAATCAATGCACAAGAGTAAAAAATTATAAATCAAGCACACACCCACATCATGATTAACGCACAAGTAATCATCAACTTATACAAGGCCCAAAGGTAATCACCAAATTTATCTACAGGGCACAAGAAATATAAATACAAACCAGTCATAAATCACATTAAATTCATGGCACAAGAGGATCTATCAACTCCATTAAGCATACATCACTTCATTTTAATGGCGCTAGATAAATTAACTTTAATTTAAAAGACGCAAGAGATTATGAAGGCTTAAACAATCATATGTCATTCATGTTCTAAAATTCTGATAGTAAGATAATCGCCAATCATCTATACATTGCATTCGTTCAAGGCGCAAGATAATCGTCAATTAATCTAAAGCGCATGGAGTCTGACCTAATAATTTTGGGGCACGAACAAATAATTACAAGCAACACACGTCAAACTTATTCAAGGTACGCGAGGGTAATCACCTTCTATTTTCTAGTTTACATCATTATCATTGTGAAATAGACACTTAACACCTAATTAGACGATTACAATAAACCAACCTTGGAACTTTCCCCACAAGTTCATCATTAACATCTATACCAATATTGGATGAACATGTTAAATTAGACAACAATAATTAAAGGAACAATAGTGACCCATTTCTAATTCAATCAAGAAACATCAATATTCAATGGCGTAATAGTAATGTAGTTGTTAATCCATCCTACATTAACAATTTAATGGCGCAAGTAAAGGTTTTTAATCCATCATGCAATAATAAATTTAATGGCACAAGTATAACTAACTACATAAAGCTTCAACAAAAGATAAAACTATTTAATTAGGGGTGCTTCAACTTTCTTGAAATTCATAATAATTTTGTAAGAATATGCATTCTCATAGCAACAGGGTTGGGAACCCTCCATCTCGAGTGCACCCACCTTACCAACTAAATTACTAAGTTACAATGCTCTTTCTTAGAACTCTACAAATACTATTCTTTTATAACACTTAATAAAACGTTCACACATTAGGACTACATCTAATCCTTGGAAATTGTAGAAGATTAAATATGCAAAACAAACACCACGGTGAGGCTACACTCACTTCTCACTTATTCAATGAAGACGGATTACATCCTTATATAGGAAAAGACTCTACCAAGTCGGTTACATGCAAACCAAAGACAACTAGACTCTTAACTATGAACTGACTCTTAACATGCCTACAACTGACTCTCACAACTGAAGCTTATAACTGGCGCTTACAACTAGCGCTTACACTATTATTTCCAAGTCTCCCCCTTAATGGAGAATGGATTGACTTCTACACCTAACATCTCCCTAAACATCTCAAACTTAATCTTTCCAAGAGGCTTAGTGAAAATTATCAGCAACATTTTCACTGGTATTACAATACACAAGAGTTATTTCATTTGACTGCAACTTTTNACAAGCAACCTTCTCATTTTTTAACATGGGAAGTCCTTCAACCATATTATTTTTCTGTAATAACATAAAATTAGGATGATTGATGTGTCCATACCTTTGATGCCAAAGAATCTCTGTTGGCATAATGGCAGAAGTCAGTGCATGATATGCTTTGCTGGTAACATCAAGTTTGTATAGACCTCCTTCTCTGACTCCCGTTGCAACAATTTGGAAGTGGTCCAACAGATCCTTCACTATGCAATAATTCTTGAAGAATTCAACCTTCAAGTTCTGATCTGTAATGGTGGACACATAGATCAAATTTTTCTTTATTCCTGGCACATACACCACATTGTGAATGTGACGAACAATACCATTCTGCAATGTCATAGGAATGTCTCCATATCCCTTGATCTGATGAGCGCGTTCATCTCCAAGATATATGCTGGCACCATTTTGTGTTTCTTTAAAATTAGCATACCAATTTTTATTACAAGTCATATGTACTGATGCTCCAGAATCCACAAACCATGAATCAGAATCATCCATTTCAGCAAATAAAGAAACATTAGACACAAACAACCTAAGATCCCATGAGTCAAAATTTGGGGGTTCATCAATATCATCACTAGCAATAAATAATCTGAGATCTCAATTTGAAGATTTTTCTACATAATGACCTGAATGTGTTCTAGTTTTATTCCTAGCCTCATCACTTTTCTTCTTATGACAGTATTTAACCATATGTCCAGGTCGACGATAATAAAAACAACTCTTTGACTCATTCCTATCAGATTGCATGCCTTGATTTGGAGATTGTCTTCTCTATGATGAACTGCCTCTCTGCCATGAACCGCCTCTCTTCCATGAACTGCCTCCTCTGCCTCTTACTCCTGATCTCCCTCTCCAAGATCTATTATTTGACCACAGTGCCAAATCTTTACTCTGGGGCTTCAGATTCTCGCACCTCTCTTCCTCTTGCAGCAAAATACCTATCAGTTATTCAAACGTAGGAGGTTTCTCCCTTGTTACAAGACCTGTTATGAACATATGATAATCTTCTATCATACCATTTAAGGTAATAATGACTAGATCAGTGTTGGAAACAGTTTCCCCTATATTTACTAGCTTGTCTTTCACCTCTTTAATATGACCCAAAAATGAACTAACAGATTCATTTCCATCCATCTTAATGCCTAGCAATTTAGTTTCCAGGAACAAAATGTGATTTGTGTTGCTAGTTTCATACAATTCTTTAAGTGTTGTCCATGTTGCAGCAGAAGTTGTATCTTCTCTAATATGTGGAATTATGCTATCTTTAACAGACATGCGTAACAATACCTTTGATTTTTTTTGTGCTTCTCCCAATCTTGGATCTGTGTTGTTGTCGCACCTGTAGCCGTAT
>JZKD02S1592885.1:0-10154 GCA_000966675.3 Picea glauca
TCTACTAACTAGGGTGAATATTTTGGGCTACTTGTTGGAATCTTTTGATGATGTAACTTGCTTATAAAAGTGAATTAATTGTACAACCACAAGGCTGCAATTTTCTGCAGAAAATACATGTTACAACAACTTGCTTTGTTTAGCCTCAAAGTTTCATTTTTCAGTCATAATTGGTTGCCATACTCATTGATAATATTGTTGATTGACCTTATGCTTTACATGTTGATTTGAATGTCTTAATTGCTGATATAAACTGTCATATACTGCTGCAAATTAGGGAAAAAAATCTTAACTTGCTGATCCATACTAACATATATCATTGCAAGTTGGATTTTCTTGTGTCTCGGGCAGGTACAATCATCCGAAGAAGTACTATACCTTTGGGGAAACAACCACTTGAATTACAAGGCATCTCTTCCCACAATTCACTCCATTTGGATTTTACCTCTAGGGGCTCCACTTCCATATCCATCCATCCCCATATCATTCCTCCTAGGGTCACCAAGATCGCCTCCCTAGAGTGACCTAGTCACCCTTGAAGTGTGGGACCTACATTGAGGTGACATTGGGTGTAGGATTCCCAAGTTGTAGCACTTTATTTTGTTGTTGGGTCAGGGTTTTCCCAACCTAAAACTTAAGCTATAACATTTTGGTGCCTTTGTCGGGGAATATTTTGAATCTTCTTCATACCCTAATGAAACTTTGGTAAGTTACCCCAAAGTCTTTCCCTTAGATTTCCTGGCAACTCCACCTAAGGGATGCTCCGTTTCCATTTTACTTGATGAGATCATCTTGAAGCTCATCTGGTGACTCCACCTTCCCATAATCCTTCTTTCCGCAAACCTTTCCCCCCTAGGACGTTCAAGCCTTATACGACTTACCAAATAAATCCTCCTCTCAAGTCTCCCTTTGTTAAAACCCTTTTCCATAATACCCTTCCTCTTGTTCCAATGGCTCTCCCTTGGAGAAGGGGCCTCTATAAACCCTTTAACATGGCCAATATCCAAGTTTACCCTAAAAAAATGACAACATAAGCCAACAAGTGGTTGCCAAAGTTCTGATGAAACAATGTGATAATTGTTGAAGACCACATTTATGTCATGGTTCGGGACATGTACAATGCAGGTATTGAACATGAAGATGTGGCCATGAGGTTATTTTCTTCATCATTGACTGAAGAAGCCCTTGATTGGTTCAGAGGACTCCCTGATAATCATCTCACGTCCTATGATTATTTTTCCAACTTATTCAAGAGAAGATGGTCGAAAAAGGTAGATGGGGGGACACTTGGGACTTAGTTCAATCAAGTAAAGAAAAAGGAGAATGAAACAATAAAGTAATTCATTACCAGATTTGACAGGTTGTACAATCAAATTCCAACAGATTATCGTCCTACAACATCATCAGTTCGTCTCCTTTACATGAATTCTTTTTAAGGGTAGTTCTGATACACTCTCAAAGTTAAAAATCCCACATCATTGGAAGAGGATAAAGAGTTCAGTATCAACATTGAAGAGAATATCCTTGATTCGAAAAGAGAACCTTTTCAGTACCCTCATGCCAAGGCAGAAGCAAGAATTAAGGTTTCCAACAATAATGTTCCTGATCTGATTGTTCTCCTGACTTAGAAGATAGACCAAATGAATAATTAGTTTGTCGAGGTGCAGAATCAGATTATGAACCGTATGAATACATTGGAAAGAAATCAATCTACTCCCAGACCTCAGTTTTCCAGAAAACAGAGAGATGCCATCGAATGGAAACCAAGACCTCAATAAGAGGCAAAGGCCCCAGATACTTTAAAACCTATTGGGACAGTTGATATAGAAGCTTGGTGTCTCCCATGCCAAGATCCCCATAGGGAAGATGAGTTCCCCGGATGAGACAAAGATTATCCTGATGATATAAACTTCATGATTTGCAATTTCGATGATGAACAAGTTACCTAAGAACAAATCAATGAAGCTAGAAGAATAGGAGAAAGAGAGGGGAGACTCTAGGCCTTAAATAAATTGACAAATGATTAGAAGAAGGAATTAAGGAGGAGGGGAATTCTAACCTACACAAGAAAAAAAAAATCATCAGCCCTCCATCATGGCCTGATACTCCTATTCCATCAGCAGAAAAGGTGGCTCCACCACCTCCACCACTGGCATGTGAGTTGCTTCCTAAGCCAACTCCCACATATGACATTTAGTTAAATATAGATGTTGCAAGCATGTTTGGAAAACTGAATATGATGGTCCCAGTGACAGAGATTTGTAAGATCCCTTTTATGAAAAGGGAAATTTTGAAAGTATTATGGATGCCAATCGAAAAGGAGGATCCTCCCATCATTTTGAATACTATGTATCTCGATCGACCAAGGGACATGAAATTTCCTTTCTATCTTTCAGTAGGCATGAATGGCCTCTGCTTGAACAACTACATGCTTGATTCAAAGGCCTCAGTAAATGTCATATCATTGAAGGTAATGAAACAAATTGGTTTGAAGACAACCCGACCTTATGTCGTGGTATTGATTCCAGAAAGGTCAAAGTCCTCGGGGTATGTGAGGACATTGAGGTTTTCCTGATTGATTTTCCACATATCAACATTCTCATAGACGTAGTAGTGATTGTAGTTGCAGATGCTTGGGGGATGCTCTTATCTAGGATCTGGTCCACTGATCTTGGGGGTTTCCTTAGCATGAATATCACCCATGCACACATCCCTATGGGAGATGACACTTTTCATATACTATACAATCGAGAGAAAGATGATAGACACGTGACGAATCATGATGGTCTTGATTATGCCAACGAATGTGATTATGATGTGCTCCCACAAACCATTGAGTATGATCCATATGATTTACCCTTTATGCAGGAGGACTCCTTAGACACACTTCTTCCATGGATAGATCAATACAAAGAGAAACTTGCAAAATACCATGGAAAGGAACCAAGGTCTATCCAAATTTTGAAAAAATAAGATCAGAAACATGAAGAAATCGTCAAAGAGACAATCCACACAGAGCCTCCACACGATGAGAATACACCTTGTATCAATTTCAATGAAGGAAATATTGTTCTCATGAGGGAAAAAAGGAAGGGCAAGCCCATATATGAAAAAAAAGACAACACTTCATGGCTTGGCCCTTACATCATCAAGAAGAAGTCCGACAAAGAAAGGTTTTATCTAACAACATTAGAAGAGAGGAAGATGCCACTACCGGTAGATGGATATCTTCTCCAACCTCACATCTAAGTCACATGACTTCTTCAGGGACCATGCCCTAGGTAAGTATGTAAGTCATTTTGATTCCTTGCATTTGCATCTTGATTTCTCATATTAGTTTAGATGCATTTCATTTTTATTTTGCTCTACTTGACAACTTGGATTTCCTTGCAGGCACAGATATACCAGGAGATGTTGTGGTTCTCATGCACTCTATGACGAGCACATGTCCCCAAGTAGGAGCCAAATGGTATTCCCATTTTGTGGATAACTAAGGATATTATGTCTCGAGGACCTTAGGTTGAAGATATGGAGTGTCTAGATACTACATCACCAACAATGCACTTTTGCACAGTTGGAAACCCCTCTCACCACCACAGACGGTAAAAAATTTCTAGATGGCATCCACCACATTAGATGGCTTTTGGAAGGCAGTGGGCCTTGCTCCATGAGGTACAAGTCACTATTATGGTGAGAATCATTTCAATATTTAATCAAGATGAGTATTTTGTATCTTAGATTTATCTAGATTTCATGATATATGCTTGGAAATTATGCCTGTTTCCCTACTTCACCTTGGTGGATGACATTGTTCCCTAGTAAGTGGTTTTCATTTGGGATGGCTTTGCTACTAGGAACTCTATTAAAGAGCCATTGTATTGTTCCCAACCATACTTACCACTTTCCATCTTTGCTCCCCTCCATTTCCTTATCTCTTGGTATTTTAGGGTGTATTGACCCAAGAAGGGGGTTTCCCTCATTCTATGGGAAGAAGGGGCTGAAGGCCCAGAGGGATTGATGTTGGGTAAAAGATAAAAGCCTTGTATGAACCTTCCAGATGTTTCACCCAGGGATCACCCGAGAAAGTAGTGAAACACTTATCTTTGAGTAAAGGGGACCCACAATATAATAAAGAATGCTTAAGAGGTTAGTTGAAGGATGGGAGGTCGCATCACGAGCCAACCTATCACATCCATGAATATCTAGTGGTATGAAATTTCCATCATCTGGTCACCAAACTAGGGTAATGGCTCTCAGTTGCATGGTTGAGAGAAAGGGGGTCTCATCACGAGCCAACCTTCTCATTTCTACTAGTAGTTTGTGGGTGACATTTCCATTATCTAGTCACCACGCTAGGGTAGTGACCTTCAACATATCCTTAAAATTATGAAAGAATAAAATAATGGAAATTAATGGGCTTGGAAAAAATGCATTTACAGACGAAGGTATCACTCAACCCTCTACAAAGGCACCCATGAATGAGACACTACGACCCCTTGTATGTCATGAGCCCTATGCCCATTAAGTCTTGACCCCAACCACTTCATCCACTTTACATGGTTTAGAGAGGGATCTCTTGGAAACTCTCCTTGGCCTAGGGAAAGATCTACCCAATAGGACACCTCGTCAACCCTCCCATACTCAAGCTTGACAAGTCACATAGTGTTTTTGATCAATTAATTGTTTGATATAGTGATATTTGACGCATATGATTAGGTGGCTCATTTATTCATTGGATTCACTTATCATGATGTTATGACTTGAGATCCTTGGAGGGCGTGCTCATTTGTCTTTGTAGGACCTAGTTGGTGGACAGTTTTGGGGGAACAAGCCTAGCTTGGGCTTCCATGGGGCTACAAGCCCACAGGTTGTATGCCAAGGGTCCACATGCTGGATCACAAAGATGAAATATTGAAGGCCTAGAGCACAACTAGATGGACCTATCCCATGCTTAACTTGCCAAACAACTTGTCTAGGAGAGACAAAACGTCACCTCCTAGGGCATGACGTCACTTTTTGGGGCTAGCGTTTGGTGGTGATGTAGCCACTCATTGACACATGGATGTTTTAAGGAGGAGGAGGTCTTCACCATGAGCAAATTGCGTAGATGCTTGACATGTGGCCTTTGAAGGCCTACCAATGCTTCTCCAACACCATTGACTTCTTCTAAGTGGAAAATCGTCCCCTAAAGGGGAGACATCCATGTAAATTAGGGTTTTACTTGTGCAAAAGTGAAAATTTAAATGAATTGTTTAATATTACTTTGTTAAAGGGGGAAATATTAGGTTTGTTGACCCCTTATATTGTGGTTTACCACTTAATATATGGACAAGTCACCTTAGTGACATTTTGTATAAATAAGAGATCATACGCTCTCATTTGAACATAACTCTCCCTCTTGTGAGAGGAATTGATATGAAATTTTCGCTACACTTGGTTTTATTTGTCTCTTGTGCACTTTCTTATGGCTATCTCTTCTGAATAGTTGATGGAGGAGTGAGGCGCTAGCCTTGAAGGAATGCTTTCTAGCTTTTGTGGTGGATTATCTTAGCATATTTCTTGATTTTGGTATGGTCTTTTTCTATTATGCTATCATTTTTTCAAGTCAAGGATTGATGTGCTAGGAGATAAGTAGGAAGTAAGAGTATTTACACCCCCACTCTAGTCTCCATCATTTATTTCTTAAAGTTCATTGATGTTGCAAGGATTTGTTTGAGGAAGTAAGAGGATTTACACCCCTCATTCTCAAACCCTAACTAGAGATGCTTTCCTTGGGAAGTAAGAGGATTAAACCCCCAAGGAAGTATCATCTCTAGTTCATTTATTTGACTCCATTAACCCAAAAGTAAAGGCACTAGTCAACTATTTTTTGCATTGGAGACATAAAATCATTGCCTCGGGAAACATGAATTTTTATCTTTTGAAAGATCTCTTGCTTGGAGTTGGTTTGCCACATTGAGTGGAATATTCCCCTAATAAGGCATCCCCTCTCTCCCACTACTTAAATTTTTGTTACAAAATTTAACCTATAGCCATTAGGGCTGATCTAACCTAGATAAACTACTAACCATAACTCCTAAACTAACCCTAAACTAGCTCCTAAATTTTTCTCATTAACTCTACTAACTAGGGCACATATTTTGGGCTAGTTGTTGCCATAATTTGATGGTGTAATTTGATGATAAAAGTGAATGAATTCTACAGCCATAAGGCTGCAATTTTCTGCAGAAAATACATGTTACAACATCTTTCTTTGTTTAGCCTCAAAGTGTCATTTTTCAGTCATAATTGTTTTCCATACTCATTGATAATATTGTGGATTGACCTTATGATTTACATTCTGATTTGAATGTATTACTTGCTGATATAAACTATCATCTAATGATGCAAATTAGGGACATCAAGCTTAACTTGTTGATCCATACTAACATATTTCATTGCAAGTTGGATTTTCTTGTGTCTCGGGCAGGTATAATCATCCAGAGAAGTACTATACCTTTGGGGAAACAATCATTTGACTTACAAGGCATCTCTTACCACATTTCACTCCATTTAGATTTGACCTCTAGGGGCTTCACTTCCATATCCATACATCCCCATCCCATTCCCCCTAGGGTCACCGGGATCACCTCCCTAGAGTGACCTAGTCACCCTTGAAGTGCGGGACCTACATCTAGGTGAAATTGGGTGTAGGATTCCCAAGTTGTAGCACTTGATTTTGTGGTTGGTTTGGGATTTTCCCAAACTACAACTTGCGCTATAACATGGTCGATACAAGAAATAAATCCTATGCAAAGGGTGGTCCTCCCAAGTCTTCTTTTTCCCCAAGTTCATCCTCTCAGCAAACAAACCCTCAGGTTACCAAGGGTGCACAAAGTCAAGATGTTTCTACCTCTTCTCCTTATTCTTCTAAGTATAATATTGTAAAATAACTAACTACAATAAAAACATATGAATCTTTATTAGATATGGTCACCGTCCCATAGCAACAAAGACATCTGAAATATTTTATGGAAGGTAACACTTCCACAATTGCTAGTTTATCTTAAGAGACAAGTGAAGAATAAATGTACATAAATAAAGTAGTTGTATATAATCCTAGGATTTATGTTAAAAATCTTCCCTTCTATGTATCTGTAAAGATAATGGACAAAATTGCTCACTAATGCCTAATTGATGACAGGTTAGGTCCTAATGTTATGTAAAAATCATCATGGAAGAACTTGGTTTTTAATGTAAAAATTGGAATTCAAAGAGAATGTTGTCTTATAATAGTCAACATCAACTTACAATTGGTGAAATCAAAGACGTGGCATCGGTTTTATGTGCTCAGCCATAAATAAGAACCACCTACAATATTCAGGTCATAGACACCCCAGTCAATAATTATTCTATCATTTTAGGAAGATATTAGCATGCATTGACTGGTGGATACATTTCTTTAGATGGGTATCACATGTCCCTTCCCAAGAATGGGAAGAACATCATTGTCCTCAGGGAAGGATGAATCTCACCTTATATTGAGAGTCTTCCACAATATCATGTAAATTGTATTGAGGAATACATGGGTGTATATTCTATTTTTCTTGAAGAAGATAGTGATTTTGGTTTACCCTCTTCAGAGCCTGAAGATGGAATGTGGCACATGCAATTTTAAGTTTCCTGTTCAAGTGAGGGTAATGGTGCATGTATAATATTGTATTCTCCCATAGGAAAGATTTAAAATTTTTCTTACATATTAGAATTTGCTTGCACTAAAAATGTTATAGAGTTTGAAGCCTTGATCATTGGTATTGAAAATGATTTTAATCTTGGTTGTCATAATCTTACTGTTTTTGGGGATTATGAGATGCATGTAAATTTAGTTAGAAGCATATGTATCCCCCTCAAAAAAGCTACTTAAAAGATATAGAATTTTACTACGGTATCCGATTTCAATTTTTTTTTTTTATCTTTTAACATCACTCATATCAGGAGAGGCTTGAATTCAATGGTTGGTAGGCTTGCCATTTTTGTAGCTAATCCTACAAGGAAATTACTTCCTCATAGGCCTGATTGTACATTCATGTCTTTATATCGTCCAAATTTTCCTAATAATGTAGAATCATGTCAAGTTTTTCATGATGACAAAAGTATTTGTGCTTTCTCGCAGAATGAGCCTATTAAACAAAATGAAGTTATATCTTTGGAAGACAATAAATTTCCTAAAGGAATGAATCCTCTAGAGATCTCATTCTCGTCTAGTGATGTTGGAAACAAGAAAGACAAAGAAGAGGAGTCAAAAAGAAAAATTGGTGATATTGTTTTGTTGAATATTGGGACTCAAGATAATCCAAAGACTTTGAAAATTTGATTCAATTGTTCAGAAGAGGAAAAACATAAATTCATGGAGTTATTATGTGAATTTATAAATGTTTTTTCTTGTTCATATGAGGATCTTTGTGGTTTTGATCCTAATGTTATTCAACATGCAATTCCTATCAAGGAAGAAGAAAAACTAGTCAGGCAAAGGAAAATACCTGTCAATACTTCCTTAGAAGCCACCATCAGAAAGGAAGTTGAAAAATAATTAATTCTTACATTATTTTTCATGTAAAATATTAAGAGTGCGTGTCTAATTTTGTCCTGGTGTGGAAGAAAAATGGTGATACCATATTATGTGTTGATTTCCATGCTTTGAACATGGAAAGTGTAAAAAATATTTTTCCTCTTCCAAACATGGAATTAATTTTGCAGCAAGTGGTAGGGTCACAAATCATGTCCCTTCTTAATGTTTTTTTAGGTTATAATCAAATCAGAGTTAAGAGGGCTGATAAATATAAAACCACATTCACTACTCGTTGGGGCACCTTCGCATATGAAAGAATGCCTTTTGTTCTAATAAATGAAACTACTACTTTTCAGAGGGCTATGCAAATAACCTTTGACGATATTATCGATAAGATTATTCAAATATATCTTGATGATTTAACTGTCTATTCCAAAAATCAACAAGATCATTTTGATAATCTTAGAAAAGTTTTCTCACGGTGAGGAAAATTTGGAATGTCCTTGAACCCTACGAAATCTATATTTGGTGTCACACAAGGTAAACTTCTTGGTCATATTGTTTCTGATTCAGGAATTAGTATTGATCCCAAGAGGGTTATCACAACCAAAATATTCAAGCCCCTTCTAAATTTTTTTTTCAATATTTTATGGGAAAAATCAATTTTGTTAGAATATTTATCCCCGATTTTGCAAGAATGGTTAAACCAATTCTCAATATGCTCAATCAAGATCATTCATTCTCATGGAATGATGATACCAAAAAGGCTTTTGTATAAGTCAAGATAGCAATCAATTTTGCACCAATTTTGGTGAAACTGAATTTTGAAAAAGATTTCATTATCTATACTAATTCTACTGAAGAAGCAATATCTGTTATCCTTCTTCAAAAAGATGATCAAAATAACGACCAGTCGATAGCTTACATGAGCCAAATCTTATCAGACGATGAATTTAAATATAATTTGAGTGAAAAACATGCATATACTCTTGTAAAAGCTATTGAAAAATTTTGCCATTATATCTTAGGAAAACACACACATGTAAAAGTCCCTTTGCCTGTTTTTAAATTGTTACTTTCTCCAACACATGTTTCAGGAAAACTTGAACATTGGCTTGATAAGATACAAGAACATGATTTCACGATAATAACTTCTAACACAATCAAGGAATGAGATCTAGCCTTACACTTGGCTCAACATCTTGAACCAAGTGTTTCTTTTGAAAATGATGAGGATGTTTTTTCTGCACTTTTTCTTGTTGAATATGAAAAACTTGATTTAGTAGAACATCCTTGGTATAAGGACATAATTTATTTTTTTCAATTTCAAAAATGTCTTGATAATGTTGACTACCATCAATTGTAATTTCCCCCACCTCTTAGAGAGGTGAGGAGGAGACTCAGTGGCCTGGGCACCCCCACCAGGTCATAGTCTCACACTGAGGGGGGAGGTCAACTAGGCTAAAGTTATAATTTTAAGTTGACTTGAGAAAGGAAAGGGATAAAAGGAGTAAAAGATAACTCAATAGAAGAATATAAGTTAACCCTAGGAGTTAACCTAACCCAACAGAGAATTAGAAGGAAAAGTATAAGTAAGAGGCTGGGG
>JZKD02S1592886.1:0-10154 GCA_000966675.3 Picea glauca
TTCTAGCATACCATTTAAGGTAATAGTGACCAGATCAGTGTTGGAGACAATTTCCCCTATATTTACTAGCTTGTCTTTCACCTCTTTAATACGACCCAAAAATGAACTAACAGATTCATTTCCATCCATCTTAATGCCTAGCAATTTAGTTTTTAGGAATATAATTTGATTTGTGTTGCTAGTTTCATACAATGCTTTAAGCATTGTCCACGTTGTAGTAGAAGTTGTAGCTTCTCTAATATGTGGAATTATGTTATATTTAATTGACATGCACAACAATACCTTTGTCTTATTTTCCCGCTTCTCCCAATCTTGGATCTGTGCTGCTATCGCACCTGAAACCGCATCAAGTTTCACTTCAGTTCCCTTCGCAATGTTGTAGACAACATATCCTTCCATGAGCGTTTGCATCTTGAATTTCCAGTTAATGAAATTTGATCCATTTAACTTGTTGGCTTTGTTGAGGTAGGTCTCTCCCATCGGATTCGCCATCCCTGCAATTTAGTCTCTGCAAGTGAATAACCAAGGCTATGCAACTTTTTGTCGCTCTGTCTTCGGATACCACTGATCCGTCCCAATCTTGATTCTCAACTTTCTTAATAGAAAACCTTAAAAACAAAAAATCCTTAACACCACTTTATATATTAAAAAATAATATAAATTTCTTAAAAAAAGAAACTTTTCCCTTTTTTTTATTTTTAAATACACACATCCGCTTTAATAAAAAAAGTGAATAACTCCCTTTGCACCTCACGCTTTAATAAAAAAAATCCACCACTTTCATAAACTTAAGTGAGCTTCAAACTCCACGCATGCAAGCTATATAAACCTCACACATGCAAATTAAACCTTCACGTTTTTCTTAAGAAATCATGCATTAAGGAAATCATGTCCCACACAACACTCTTCACTATTTCTCACAGATTACAAACCTTCAAAAAATTCTTGAATCATAGGTCTGCTTTGACCAATAAAATCGTGCCTTTCTCTACTAATCTCGCAACTAAGCAAATATTGCGACCCAAATAAACTTCATGGTGACCACAACTTCACGCTGACTACAAACTTCACCAAATCACCAAAATGAAATGGTTCGCGCTCCTCGGATTCGCGAAGGGAGGCGTTAACGCTCCTATTTAATGGTAGTTGGTGCACTGGGCGGAATTCACAACGCCCTCTATGTGTGGAATAGGAAGCTTCGACGCTCAGTGCTCCTGAATGCATACAGAGGGAGCACGAGGAGCCGAAAAATATTAATTTCGAATGTGTGAGTGCGTCGATGCTCTCTAACACTGGGTAGGGGGGCGCCGATGATTTTTTCTCAAATCAAATCAAGATATCGTGCTTTGGATCTCGCCTCAGAGAGTTGGATCTCCAACGCTGCTCTGATACCAACTTAAAATATGAGAAAACAACACACACAGGTGAGGCTACGCTCACTTCTCTATTGAATGAAATACTGATTACATAATTATATAGGAAACTAACCTACTTAGTCGGTTACATGCAAACCACAAACAACTAGACTCTACAGATAGTGAAGTAGACTTCAACTACAAACTGAGTCTTAGAACTGACTCTTAGAAGTGACTTTTACTCCATTATTTCCAAGTGTCCCCCTTAGTGGAGAATGGATTGAATTCTACACCTAACATCTCCCTAAACAACTCAAACTTAATCTTTCCAAGAGGCTTAGTGAAAACATCAGCAACATTTTCATTAGTATTACAATACATAAGAGCTATTTCATTTGACTATAACTTTTCTCTAACAAAATAATATTGAGCATCAACATGCTTTGTTCTTGCATGAAAAATCGGATTATTCGCCAGCTTGATTGAACTTTGATTATCACATTTGATCATCGTAGGTTCCTTTCATTCTTCTCCAACATCTTGAAGAAGTCTTTTTAACCAAACAGCTTCGCAAGTTGCTGCACACAAGGCTTTATATTCTGCTTCAGTAGAAGACAAAGATACAATAGGATTCTTTTGACTGCTCCACGAAACAACCCCGGATCCAATCCCAAACGCATATCCAGTGGTTGATCTTCGATCGTTTGGATTTCCAGCCCAATCAAAATCTGAGTAACCTTTCAAATCAACATCAGATGCATCAATATATTTGATACCATAATCAAGTGCTCCTTTTAGATACCTGAGTACCGCCTTTGCTGCATTCCAATGGATTTCTAGAGGTTTCTCCATAAATTGACTTAACACACTCACAGAGTATGGAATATCAGGTCTGGTTGTGGTGAGATAATTCAAACTACCCACCATCTGTCTATACATAATGCCATTCACCTCCTTCGAACCATCACCACAAGAAAGTTTCACATCCTGTTGCATGGGAACAATAGAAGATTTAGACTAGTCCATTTTAAATCTCTTAAGCATTTCTTTGACATACTTACTCTAACAAACAAAAGTTTGGCCTGCATTTCTCCAAACTTCAAGCCCTATGCAGTAATGTAACTCACCAAGATCTTTCATTTCAAAAACTTTTGACAACTGCTCCTTGATTTCATCAATTAATTTCTCTTCATTTCCTCCAATTATCAAATCATCAACATATAAGGAAATAAATACTATATACCCCTTCTCATCAAATTTGGTATATAGATTTGGATCACTCTTTCTCCTCATAAAACCTCGTTGAAGAAAGAAAGAGTCTATCCTCTCATACCATGACCTAGGTGCCTGTTTTAGTCCATACAATGCTTTCTTTAACTTACACACTAAGTTTTCTTTCCCTTGTTCCACAAAACCTTCAATTTGAGTCAGGTAAACCTCCTCCTTTAACTCACCATTCAAAAATGAAAATTTAACATCTAATTGGTGCAACTTCCAATGATACTTTGTAGCTAAAGCAACTAACAATATGATAGTATTCAATTTAGCTATTGTTGCAAATGTTTCAACATAATCAATACCTTTTGTTTGTGAATACCCATTTGCAACCAATCTATCCTTATATTTGTCAATACTACCATTTGATTTAAACTTGGGTTTGTATATCCATTTGCATCCAATGGGATTTTTATGTTTAGGCAATTCAGTGAATTCCCAAGTATTGTTTTTCATTATAGATTCATATTCTTCCTCCATTGCATTTCGCCATTCATCATGTTCATTTGCTTCATCAAAACTCATGGGTTCTATGACACTTGAAATAATACTCATTAGGTCATAGTATTTATACCTCTCAAGGAGTCGAACCTGTCGTGAAGATCTTCTCAACTGATTATCTTCCTCCCCACTTTGTGAAGATCTGTCTTCGCCTCTAGGTGAACTGTGTCTCCTTGAATTGTCCATATCACTGAGTCCTTCTTGCTGCTGCTGTTGTGGCTGCAGTTGTGGCTGCTGTTGTGGTGGCTGCTGCTACTGCTGCTCTTCTTTAACTCCTTCATCAGGAATTCTATGGCATTCCTCATGACTGTTGCAGTCATGATTTCCTGCTTCCTACTCATGGAAAAGTACATCTCTACTTGCAAATACTTTGTGAGTAGATGGATCAAACAGTTTGTATGATTTGAATTCATAACAGTACCCAATGAAAATACATTTAATGTATTTAGCATCCAATTTCTTCCTATTCTCCTTTGGAATATGTGCAAAGTCCTTACACCCAAATACTTTCAAATTATGAACTGTAGGTTTGGAACCATACAAGGTGTTGTTCCTAAGTTTATACCAAGGCTTGAAATATAAAGTCAGGCATTAGGAAATGAGGGAAAGGAAATCAATGTTTTCCTTTCACTACATAAATAACAAGAGAAAATTCTTTAAAACGAATTAATATTATAACAACTCAGAGGAAGTTTCTCGCACCTAAGTTAAAATCAAAATATAGAATGAATGGAAAGAAAAACATAAAGCTACTAATCAAAGCAAGGCATCAAATGCTGAAGAATCTTACGCTGTAACAGAAGAAGAAAGTTATTGATGTAATCTTCAATGAAGTATAAAATATAGTATCTAATTAACATACAGGTCTTGTATTAACTAATAGTGAATACAGAGGAAAATCTGTTTGTTATTAGACTACTGAGTATAACATAACCATAATAGAGGTTGTACTAAATTGTGATTTTCATTCATCAAAGAAAATATATGAAAGTATGTTGGAATATGGAAAGACAAAGATTATATAACTCAAAATAGACGATATGTAGAATCTCTAGCTTGCATTTGTATTAATTCTCAGTAAAGAGAGTCTTTTCCTTTACAATCGACAAAAAACATCCTTTGGTGCATTTTCAAAATATATTTTTATACGAGATATTCTAGGAGAGGAAATCGGTACGTTATAAAGAGGGTTTTCAAAGTTGTATAACAATCCTTTAGCTTCTTCAGGATGAAGCAAAAAAGATTCCGAGAACCGTTTATCAGGAGACAAAAAAAACTGAAAATGGGGGAAACGAGATACGGGGACTCGGTTCCTCTTACTTGAAAGGTATGTAAATGGGAGAACCTGCAGGAGTTGAATCCAAGTGTATGGTATACTTTTCTAGACTTTGTGAGGGTGGGAATTTAGTTCGAGAGATGATGGGATATCAATCGAAATAGACTTTACTGTAGATGTATTACCTTCACTTACACATGAGGTAGTCAAATGAGCTTTAGAATTAATTTCGGGTAGAACTAATTTAGGGTTTATGGTTTCATGTGGAACCTTAGCCTTAGATTGTGTGGATTTAGGTTGGTAAACCGCAGTAGCATGCTTAAGGAATCCTCTTGGTTTCAGTGTTTTTTCAGGGTTGGAAGCAAGCGTGGTCTTCTTATCATCTGGGTTTTGTCTGGTGTTCCTTCGACTATATGCCAGCTTATTTAAAATGTGGAGTCACCAAGTGAATAATAAAAACTTAACCTTTATAATGTGTTCATTATTTGTCCACTATCAAAGAAAGAAACTTGCAAATGTCGTTCTCCCAGGGAAAAATAACTTCATTTCTCCATCCCCGACAACAACGCCAAAAAGATGTTGTTCCTGAGTTTATACCAAGGCTTGAAATATAAAGTCAGGCATCAGGAAACGAGGGAAAGGTTTTCAATGTTTTCCTTTCACCACATAAATAACTAGAGAAAATTCTTTAAAATGAATTAATATTATAACAACTTAGAGGTTGTTTCTCGCACCTAATTTAAAATCAAAATATAGAATGAATGGAAAGAAAAACATAAAGCTGCTAATAAAAGCAAGGCATCAAATGCTGAAGAATATTACTTTGTAACAGAAGAAGAAAGTTATTGATGTAATCTTCAATGAAGTATAAAATATAGTATCTAATTAACATGCATGTCTTGTATTAACTAATAGTGAATACAGAGGAAAATTTGTTTGTTATTAGATTACCGAGTATAACATAACCACAATAGAGGTTGTACTAAATTGTGATTTGCATTCATCAAATAAAATATATGAAAGTAGGTTGGAATATGGAAAGACAAAGAATACATAACTCAGAATAGACGAGATGTAGAATCTATGGCCTGCATTTGTATTAATTCTCAGTAAAGAGAGTCTTCTCCTTTATAATCGGCAAAAAGCAGCCTTTGGTGCATTTTCAAAAAATAAATTTATACGAGATTTAGGCATTTGCAATTCTATCATTCTAAGAATTTGGGTTACATAATGAGAAGGAAAAATGCTTCACTTTGTTATCCCTTGTCATCTCTGGTGCTGGCAAGATGTTGGCCTTTATTTGTCTCCTAGCTCCAACATTAGGCAATACGTGCAATTGTATTATTTGACTCCAGAAGTATTTCTTTTCTCTTGTTCAATACATTCAAGACACCTTTCTACCAACTGTGTTATCAACTTGGAAGACTCTGTTTGGTCATTTGCTTCAAATATGTAACATTTCTTTTCCAGCCGTGGCAACCTTTCTCCTACTTATTTATCTTCTATGATGATAGACAATAGTTGTAGATTTGGCTTTATAAACCATTTACCTACTTGAACAATGTTAACCTATCTTACCTGAGATAGTTCAAGTTGGTCTCTTTCCTCGTTTTCCTTAATATCAAGTAGATGTTTGACTATATCTATTTTTCCCAACTTTCCAGAGCTACTTTCCTTATCAAGATCTAACAAATTTTTATTTATTAGACCAAATATTTCTTCACAAGAATCTCTCACCTCTTTAGCCATTTTTCTGTTTTCTACTATATTGTGTTCCCATGCCTTTAGCAGGATGTTACCTTTGGTTTGTTCTCGAATGGATAATATAGAAGCGATGACCATTTCCTCTTGCATCGTTGATATAATAGCCTCCTAGAAAGTACTTCGATCCACCTTAGCTTCTCTCTCTCTTAAGGTGATTTTATCTAAGGCTTGATCTATCAAATGAAAATGATCCTGGATGATTTCTACTTTAGCAAGTAGACTCTGTTGAGCTTCCTCTATCTTCTTTCGTATTTCCATGGCTTGATTTTGGAATACCTTTATATCTATGACATATCTTTCAGTAGAATTTAATTTAGATTGTAGATGTTTTATTAAATCTGCTTGTTGATCTACTTGTGCTTGGCTCGTTTGAGCCAACTGATGCATTTGTTCGAGATTGGATTTGAGATGTCTGATTTCCTGTTGGTCATCTTCTCTGGTTTGTTCAAAGTCTTTGTATGTCTCATTCCTGACATTTGTTTCTATAGCTGCTATCTGAATCTGTAATTTTCTAATCAACAGGTCCTTTTGTTTCAACTGTTCCTTCAAGGTTCCAACTGAATATTGGTTGGTCGTTTCATAAGCCCCCAATGTTCCTGCTATCTCATTGACAAATTCTTCCTCTTCTAAGGCTTCTCCATCCGTTAATATTCTGTACTTTTTAGCTGCTACACTCGCTTTTTGGTACATTTCTCGCTTCACCACGACCTTCCTTTTATTTCTAAAAAAGAAATCGCTAGGAGGCAATTCTTCTATAGAGATAGGTGTTAAATAATCTTTAAATATTATTCCTGCATTGGGTTCCCCTTTGTAGATTGTAAGGGTGTGTCAAATGGAATGGGATTGCCGACTTCTTTGGATGCTTATTTCATGATAGCATCTTTGACTGGTTCATTTGATGGAGACAAGGGTGTGTCTCCTACCCCTTTTGAGGGGGTCTCTGTTTGATGCTTGACTTGTTTAACTAGTGTATCTATCTCTGGGAGTCCTTCCTCTTGGCTTGGGATCTCAATTTCCTGTTTTGAGGTCTCAGTTTCCTCTGTGTTCTCTTGAGTTTTTTGTTTGCCAGGATTTGTATCCGTTGAACCTTGGGCTTCTATTTGTTGTGTACCTGTAGGTTTTGAGGTTTTTCCCTACAAAACTTTGGGGAGGCCACTTCTCCTGTGTTCCTGGAATTTGTAGAAATCGACCATCTCTCTGGGCAGTAGAGCTCGAATCTGACTTAAGACTTCTGAGTAGGATCTCACTCCTCAGAACATTTCATCATGGGGGGAATCTTCGTGCTCATATGGGGGAATAGAGTAGCCAAAAACCCTAATATACGAGAATTGTTCTTCTATGTACCAGTCTTCCATGCTGTTTAAGTTTAACGTGACTTTATCTGAAATCCTGGGAGGTGGATGGCCGAAGATAACGACATGCATTGGTACCATTACACAGTTGAAAATCTCATAGACAAAGTCTTTGGCTTTATCTTCCCAGAGTTTGGAGTGGTACACATGAATAGGCTCTGTGTTATTTGAAGTCCAACTCTAGTTCATTAATGGAAAAGGTGTCATGAAGCAAACGACATCCATAATGTAAGTGGACATGAAAAATGAACCTGCTTTCCTGCTCTCCCTTAGTGCTTGATATTCTATAACTTGGCTGGCCAGACTGTCTGACAACAATTTATCCCAGTCGAAAGAGTACCCCTCTAGTATTGTGTGTATAAGCGGTACCCATGGGAGAAAAAAATGCACAATATTCTCTCTTCCATAAAGCCTGCATACCATCATCGATATATACATAAATTGTGGTTGTAATGAAGAGATTGCATATATAACATGAGTGTTCGCTCTGAACTTTTCAGGGCGTGAGAACCAATCTTTGATCAGGTCGGATAAGATGTTTCTAAATTGCTCGCATTCTTTCTTTTTGAAACCCTCTAAGAATTTGGCATTGTAGGTAAAATTGGGTGTGGGGGGAAATTTGTACATATCCTACAGATGCTTCGGCCTAAATGTCCAAACATCCACCTTATGTATGTTAAATATTATCCTAGTCGGGATATCTACATGGTCCAACGCCCATTTAAGCTTATCACAATAGGGGAAAAGTCGTGTCCTTGTTGCTACCTTTTGCATCTCTGACTAAGCGACCACTTTGTATTTGATATACAAGTATTCTTTCTCGTTATCGCTCGATTCATCTGGGCAGTTTATCAGCTCATATTGCAAGCTGTTGAAAACCTGTGTCCATGTTTTGACTGTGTCAATGTTTCTAGGCGAGGTATCATAAATAATATCCAAACTCTGACCTGAAATTTCACCAGTTGTTTTGGGCGTTTTCCATGGAGCCATGATATAAAATATCGAGATTATATTTCCTGTTACAGAGGATGAAAAAAAAAAATGGTTATCTCGCTAAACTAGCTCTGTGAAACTAGAATGAAATTCAAATAATGACGGAAATTCTTTCACTTAGAGTACTCAAGTCTGTGTGGGTCCTTGCTGACACAGTATTTAATTATTTTAATAGAAATATTTGGAAATAAAGTAAGATCTTACTTTCAATCATTTCCCTAATTCGCTTATAAATTCCATAAATGTTTGATATTTCGTGACTTGGGATGATCGTAGAAACATTTAATTCTTTACCCATAAGCTTTTCAGGTTAAAAGTTGTTTAAGATATATTAACCCGGTTTAATCCTTTAATTAATCACAATTAGTTATTAATCCTTTTTCAACGTTCGTAGTCTCAAACAATTTTATTCTTAGTCTTGGGCCATGAAACCCAAATTTGCGATATTGTGATTTGGTTAATTAACTTTGATCCGACTTAAGTTTTTAATTGATCTTGATTAATTTATAAATTTTGCGACCTCGAGTATCGGGGTTACAAAGGTGTCATTCTAAGGTAAAACAGTCGAGTCACAAAGTCGCGATAACATTTAACTAATGTTAATTATCATTAGTCTTGTAATTAACCAGGTTTATCTTAAGTCACTTTCACAACTTCGCACATCGAACATTCGAAGGTCGCTTGAGGCGTAACTCCCAAATCACGAAAGCGTGATGCATTAAAATAATGATAATTGTTGCTTAATGCTTCGATGATCATGATTAAACTTAACCCAACTTCGCTATTTCACATGTCGGGACTTTGAGAGCTTTGATATGTACAACAGTTAGATCTGCGAAATCCCAAAATCCGAGATTTGAGGTTTATGGTTATCGTTTTTGTTATTTGAAAGAGTGGGCAGCTTCAACCTTTTGGTAACTGGAGTACTTGAAAAAATATATGTGTTCTAACATAGGCTCCATCTAGGGATCTCGTCTCCCTGTGTGATGAGAAGAACATTAGACCACATACCTTTATTGGGTAAATGGAGTCATTACTTTATTTTTGTGAAACGTTTTCAGAAAAAGGGTACAAAGAGAATCTGAGGTTTCATATTTATCTTTGAAATCTTTCGAAACTTAATCATTTACTGAACTCAATTTTAGGTCCTTCGATGACTTCCTCATCCTTGAAACTGATTTCGGGTCTGCTTAAGATAATCAAAACAACCTTAGGAATTCTAACAGGTTTTGTTGGCATTTCTTGCATCAATTCAAAGTAATTTCAGTGTTTTTTAATCAGGGAGTCCCCCGTGAACTTGGGATGTAGATCTAGTCGAAAAGAAAACTGGTTACCAAAGTATAATATAATTCATGTATAACAACCTTACAAATATCTTAGACATTGCTTCACTGCCAGCGAGCCTGTTCAATACACCGGTGAAGTTATCTGATTCCCTTTATTGAATTTCCTTTCACCACTTCAGTTTGTAACTTTGCATTTAAATGTCGAGATGAGGGCAATCATTTAATGAATTTCCTTTCATCATCTCTTTTTTTTTTGGGACTAGATGGGGGAAATCATTTGTGAATTTCCTTTCACCATCTGTCTTATACTTTCTTTTTAAAACATGAAGTGGGGGCAATCAATTTGTATAAA
>JZKD02S1592888.1:0-10154 GCA_000966675.3 Picea glauca
GCGATCCCCGGGTGATTTTGATGGCTTAGATGCC
The DNA here is from genome assembly GCA_000966675.3 of Picea glauca. Lineage (NCBI taxonomy): Eukaryota > Viridiplantae > Streptophyta > Pinopsida > Pinales > Pinaceae > Picea > Picea glauca. Next base: position 35 of record JZKD02S1592888.1, read on the forward strand.
CCTGAGTCGCGGTTTCTCAAGCCACAGGTTAATCGCGTAGCCAACAGGTCCCGCACAAATTAACAAACAAAAAAAAAACCACTATAGTCATGAATTCACTATGGAAGAACTAAAATATGTTTTGAAAAATAGTTACTAAATAATGTAGAAGATTTGCATGTCATGTCCAATGTATATAATTGTTAATTATGTTTTTTATTTTTTATTCAATTTATAGTTGGAATTATTCATTCATTAATTTAATTATATTATATTTTTCTAAACTCTTGATGATGGGTGACTTGGACGTATTGTTAATGATTTAATTTATAAGTTTTTTATTACATCTTTAAATGTTATTATTTTTTAAAATTTTATTGAACTTGTGTTCTTTTATTATGTTTTTACATAGTGAAGATGAGGAGGGTTCAAAAGATGAAGATGATATTGAAAATAAATCAATCAACTTTTGGTGTCAAATTCATTTCTTTTTCTTATACATGTACCTAGTGTGGCATTGTACCACTTGTTGATATGTAGAAAAATTTACATGGTTATTTTACATTTTAATTTAAAATCTTGTAATCACATTTATATATACATGGTTTTTCTTTTCATGATTAGTATGTTGTGAAATAAACTTATACTAGTCATCAATTTGATCAATAATTAAATATTATAAAAGAAATAATCAATTAAATTAATAAAAACAATTAAATAATCAATAAAAATCATATTAATAAAAATAAATAAATAATAATAATAAACAAAGTTAATTAAATAATTAATAATAATTAAAGTAGTCAAAATAATAAAATCATTATTACTATCATTCACACTAAAACAACATATTTGTGACACTACAATAATGTTACCATGATGTTAATTTGACAGAAAATTTGTATTGTGTTGCAAAAATGACCCTAAAATGATGCAAAAATAAATTAGTATGTTCGTTAGAAGATGCAAACTTGATGCAAAAAGATGTATTTTGATGCTAATAACTAACATTCATCACTTGGTCGATGCTAATAAGACTTATTACAATGCTAAAATGAAGTTCATACACCAAATAGATAAAAAAACACATTTTCAATGCAAAAGAGGCACAAATATGACGATGCAACCTTGTTTTCTAATATTTATTCATGCAAACATGACACAAATTAGATGCACAAATAAAACATACATTAAATATATCGACACAAAAGAAATGCTTAAAGAAACATGTGTTAATGACAATGATGCAAATGCAACATAACTTTGATGCAAAATATGTCACACCCTATTACGTTGTGCAAATTTGATCTACACTGTGAAGCGATGCTAAATGCAACACTACAACCCTTTATAATAGTAGTGTCTACAACGATTTCTTATATATAAGAACCATTAAAGTAATATATACACCGGTGTATATTAGATAGAAAAGGAAAATAGTCAGAGCCTATGAATGGAGAAAGAGTTATAACACATTGTCCACTAATATGTGAGAAAGAGAGCCCTTCCTAAGGAGCATAAACAATGTTATTGATATTCAGAGCCTATGCATGGAGAAAGAGTTATAACACATTTTCCACTAATATGCGAGAAAGAGAGCCCTTCCTTAGGAGCATAAGCAATGTTATTGATAAAGGGTTATATTTGTCCAATGCTTTAAAGGTCATGTGAATTAACAACTCAATTGAAACACTTTGAGAATATGGTGATGTACTTGCACCTAGATATTTGTAATACATAGTTTTTTCAACCACATCTTTTTGATACATTATTTTTTCAATCACAAATCACATTCCCTATAAAGGCATTTTGTTGTCTATTGATATAGTTTTCAAATTGTTAAAATGTTTTTTTTCCCACCCTTATGAAATCTACATCCATCATAACAATTAATAATAAGAGGAGGATGAATATTGCTAACAATGCCTTGATCCTAATTTACCGAACGCTCTGAAAACTCTAGTTCGCTTTGATCTGGTTTGTGTGCATAGAATCTGACAATGGGAGGGGGTCACTGCCCCCTCTAGACGATGACATTTAGGGTTTCCATATGATGGTAGCAACATCAGTGAAAGCTTCCAAACCCCAACCATCCCAATTCGTGAAGAAGTTAGCGGAGATTCCCAAGGTCGTCCACCTCCAAGAGGAAGGCACTAGCCTTATCAGATCACGGTTTAATCGACCAATTCATTATAATATGGTTGTCCCCAAAGACGGTAGCCTCCTGGGTCGAGAAGAACTGGAAGCCCTTGATCAGAGGTACACTCAGTCATTACTTTTGTGGTAGATGATTTTTCACCTTCCTCTTCGAGCTTAAAGAAGATAGAGATCTAATTTTCAGAAGCGAACCATATTTTTTTGGGAGCATGAGGAATGTACTTAAACAAATGGACCCTAGAATTTAGTCCAGAAAATGAAATTCCCTTAGTTGTTCCAGTATGGGTTCGCATGCCCCATCTTTTCCTTCATTGTTGGAGCAATGATGCCTTCATATGCATTGGCAACTCGATAGGCTAATACATTTATTGCACCAAACCAAAGGAAAATATATTCTCATGCACAAGAATATGTGTAGAGTTTGATCTTGATAAAGAAATACCCAAATCAGTGGTGATGTAATATCCTCAATAGGAATATGCTAGATTTACGGTCTAATATAGTTTTGGTTATACTCCTTTCCCAAATACATATGTTGTTAAGCTGATTGAGGACTTTCTAAAAACATTTTGCACATAACCTCTAGATAGGCATTTTGAAAAACATGTTGCGTTCAATATAAATACACCAGAGAATAGAAGAGATAATATGGCAGTTTATTAATAATGGAATCTTGATCAAACAATACAATGTCTAGGGATGTTGTAGCAACTGTGACAAATAAGAAAACATACAAAACTGAAAAACAAAAACTGATATAGTGCCTATATCTCCTATAGAAGATGGTTCCTCCTCCAATCTATATAAGGGTTAACTCCAAATATCCAAACCCTCTCCAAGATGATGCCAAACCCTCACTAGTGATGATGTCTAGCTACTCTGATATTGACAACACTGATCCAGTTACTACACCTAAGTATCTCTGCAAGTTTGGTTTACATAGGTCCTCATGGAACGAAGCTGGATAACCAGCGGTGCCTCACAGGACGAGTCTGGACAACAAGAGAGGGCTCACGGGACCCTTGTGTTCAACTAGCAAGGATGTCTCTTTCCACACTTTCAAAATCCTTCTGGTACATGAAAAATATGAGATCAACATTCTCCTGAAAGTTTTGCAAATCTCCTGCGCAAGACAATATACCTCCAACTAAAAACAAACCCCCAAATTGAAGCTCCAATGGAAATCCTAGATGGATCCCCCTCTTATCTAGTTATCGTGGATGTTGCACCACTGGAACCAAACCAACAATGGAAGGGTTTTTCCAAAACCCCAATGAAAACCTTGGTTCAAAGACCACTCCAAAATAAGATATCAAATCACGATGTCCAAGTGAAGAGCTACCCCCTCCTTTCATTCTTCGTCCATGCCTTATATAACTTTCCCCTTTTGACCAAATCAAACATGACCATTATTTCCCTTTAAAATAACTTTATAACCATTTCTAATCCCGAAAAGTGATTAATTGGCCTTAAAGACATTCCTAAATGCCGGAAGTGCCTTCCTCATCATCCCAACCTTTAGATATTTCTGTCCCAATTCCAACGAGCTATTAGAAGAAGTTGTTCCCTCCAACAATATGACCCAAATAACACCTTTAGTGCATTTAACTAATTTATACTCAATAATACTCTTAAATTACGAGAATCATCAGAATGCCACATAACCAAGAATGAACTGTGTAGAAGTGATCCTGATGATGAAATAAGGTAAATGGACTAGGATGGGCCTTGTATAACTCTGCCAATTCATCGGAGCCCCCTGTTAACCACCATTTACTCCTTTGGCTAGGATAACATAAACCCACAAGGTCACCTCCAAATGCAAAGCAAGGGAATCCAAGGATGGGGACATTATAATCCTCCCTTCCCAAAGATTGCTTGTCCTCAAGCAATGCCATCATAATTTGGGTATTCCTTTATCAAGATCAAACTCTACACATTTGGATAAAGGAAGACTACCATGATCTGATTTGTTCTATTGACAAGTCATGCACTCCCTCACATGTCTCCATACATTGTCCTCAAGGCCCTTCCATGAGAACCTCTCTTTGATCTGTTGGTAAGTTTGAAAGTACCCAAGATGCCCTGCCAAGGGTGAATCATGTATAACCCTCATGATCTCTTCCCTAAGTGTGGACTCAAGGACTAAGAATATTCTAGCTCCATAATATATGATATTGTTCACTACTTTATACTTGTCACCTTGAATATGGCCATCCATTAACTCGCAATCAAATGGGTCCTTGGAATATTTCTCCAAAAGGTGGGACTTCCAATCAACTGAAATCCACGTGAACCAATCCATTGTGTCAAGGATATCCTCCTGACGTGTATGTACATCTTGTATATTGATCACATGGCCACAATGTAAAGAAACTATCATGACAATCTCCTTGTCCCTGTTCGGATGATAACCTGATCGAAAAAAAATCTCTAGAGAGTACTATGTCCCATGCCTGAATATGCTCTCCATCATGCCCTGTGTCTCACCTAATTGTATCCAATTATCTTCCCATGTCCAGTTGCATATGAGGATATCATTAATGAACACCAACATAAACCCTTGTAGCTATGGTGTGAAGATGGGGTTCATGTGATACCGAAAGGTGGAAAATATGTTGGTCAACCCCAATGGCTCGACCAAAAACTCGTGGTGCCCATAATGACACTCGGAAGTATTCTGGTGATATCCCATTCGAAAATTAGTCTTCGAGGAATATGCTTCTCGATGAAGATCATTTATCAATTTCTTTCCCTTGGACAATCAAAACTCACTAGTATGCTCAAAGTCCCTATCAAGAAGTCTCTCTGAAGGAACCGCCCCACAATCCCATACTGATGTGTCCACTTCCTCAATATATCCATTCCCATAATAAGTGGGTGTACATACCTCCTTGATGGCTAGTCCACAAGGTATATGCTTGACTATCTCCTCCATAGCTAAGCCTTGAGCCTTTAGTGGGCACTCTAACAGAATTGGTTCATGGTCCTTAGAAGCATGGTCAAAACTCTCTACACCATACCTCTCCTTAAGCACCTGCAACTCAGAATGATCCTCATGCGGGATCATCACAAGAGGCTCCTTCCTCAAATCATGAGTGCCACTCACTCCCTCTTGTGTCACGGATGAAAAATATCACCAGAATGATGAAGAATGTGCCACACTCAACTCCATATGAATCTCATGTGTAAGCTTCTGAGCTTCCTCTTCATCATCCCTCATGCATGACTCCCTAGAAGTTATATCAACCGCCAAGGGAAAATCATCCAACACTAAACCCTCATTGTATTTGGGTGTTAATACACCCTCATCATGTGCATCCCGAGGTTCTCTCAAATCTTCATCACAGAGTGAGGTCTTTACTTTACCAACTGATAAGTATGTCTTTCACCACTCTAGATGCTCTAGTAACATTGTGAGATTCTTTTGATAGTCCCTTAGAGTCTTTTGATAGTCATGAAAAGCTTGTAACAATTTTGTCATGAGTTCTTGATTTTCTTCCATACTGTAAAATCCCCTCAGGCTGGAAATATTTCTAGATCTCATACCATTGTAATATCCCTAATAGGAATATGCTATATTTACGGTCCAATAAAGTTCTAGTTATACTCCTTTCCAAAATACGTGTGTTGTTATATTGACTTAGAACTTTCTACAAACATTTTGCACATAACCTCTAGATAGGAATTTTGACAAGCATTTTGCATTAAATCTAAATACACCAAAGAATATAAGAGATAATATGGCACTTTATTAATAATGGGATCTTGATCACACAATACAATGTCTAGGGTTGTTGTAGTAGCTGTGACAAATAAACAAACATACAAAACTTAAAACCAAGACCCGATGTAGTGTTCGAATCTCCTCTAGAAGATGGTTCCTCCTCCAATCCGCAGGAGGGTTAATTCCTAATCTCCAAACTCTCTCCAATATGATGCCAAACCTTAGTTGATGACGATGTCGATATACTCTGATGCTAACTGCAGTGATCCGACTAGTACACCTAAGTATCTCTGCAACTTTGGTTTGCAGAGGTCCTCACAAGACGAATATGGATAACTAGTGATGCCTTGTGGGACAAGGCTAGACGATAGGCAAGGCCTCGCAGAACCTTTGTGTTCAACCAATGAGGATGTCTCTTGTCACACTCTTAAAATGATCCTAGTACCTGCAAAATATGAGATCGATCTCCTCCAGAAATTTTTGCAAATCTCTTGTGCAAGCCGATATACTTATAATTGAAAAAAAAATACAAATTGAAGCTCCAATGGAAATATTGGATGGATCCCCCTCTTGTCTAGCTAGGGTGGATGTTGCACCACTGAAACCAAACCAACAATGGAAGGGTTTTTCCAAAACCCCAACAAAAACCTTGGATCAAAGAGCACTCCAAAACAAGATATCAAATCATAATGTCCAAGTGAAGAGATACCCCCTCCTTTCATTCTTCTTCCATGCCTTCTATAACTTTCCCCTTTTGAAAAAATAAAACATGACCATTATTTCCCTTTAAAATCACTTTATAACCCTTTTTAATCCTGAAAAATGATTAATTGTCCTTAAATGCATTTCTCGATGCCGAAAGTGCTTTCCTCATCATCCCAACCTTTAGATATTTTCGCCCTGATTCTAACAAGTTATTACAAGAATGCGTTCCCTCCAACAATATGACCCAAATAACACCTTTAGTTCATTTAATTAATTTATACTCAATAATACCCTTAATTTACGGGAATCATCGGAATGCCATGGAACCAAGAATGAATTGTGCGGAAGTGATCCTGATGATGAAATAAGGTAAATGGACTAGGCTAGGCCTCGTATAACTCTGCCAATTCGTCTGAGCCCCCTGTTAACCACCATTTACTCCTCTGTCCAGGATAACATAAACCCATAAGGTCACCTCCAACTGTAAAACAGGGAAATCCAAATATGGGGACATTACAACCCTCCCTTCGCAACGATTGCTTGTCCCCAAGAAATGTCATCACAACCCGACACTCCATATACTAAACCAGATTGAAACTAAAAATGATATGAGGGTCCAAAAACACCCTATAATATGTGAAGCATCCTCTGCTCAAGGCGTGGTTCGGTAAGGTACTGACATAAGAGTCTTCCTGAAAACTTAAAACAAGTAAGGCAACTGTTTCTGCAACAATTCGATCAACCCATCAAGGAACTTCTCTGCTATGGAACTAATCTCATGAAAGAAAAAAATAGCTCTCGAATCTGTTTCAACTACTAAACTTTTTAATACTGAAATCCCAGGGTCCCATGCTAATCTCAGAAAGGCCCCACCATGTCAATGGTGTGCTGCTTTGATCATAACCGTCTGATCATCATGCCTAGTTTGCCTCTTCCTCCTCTGGTACTCCCACTTGAAATTCCTATAAGGGACCAATCTACTACCATGAATAATATCCTTCATAGGCGTTTATGTGAAGTCACAGACTGCAAATACACTACCATACTCAATCTTGAATGTTGAAAAAGGAAGTCTGTCTCAATCACTAGAAATGACTCTGGGCTGCTCATTGACTCTAGAAATATCTCCACTAGATAGCTCTGTCACATGTGCTTCCCCATACTCAGAAGATATCACCAGAAAGTGTGTGAATTGTTCAATCATTACTGACATACTATCTATCCATTGTACCCTCGGTAAACCTGTGATGCAATCTGTCCACATGCTCTCCCACTCTCGCGCAAAAATGGCCAAATAATGCATCCATCGAGTGGAATGAGTGTGCCCTACCCTTCTCTATTGAAACGTCGTATACTCCTCTACATCGTCCGTAAGGCCTCTCCATGTGAACCTCTCTCGAATCTTCCTAGACGATGTGAAACACTCTCTTCTCCTAGCACTAATTTGCAAGGTGTTGATACAAGAATCCATCTAACTGTCCCTGTGATCTAGGCGATCATAATATACATAAAATTAGTCAACTCCTTAGAATAACACTCCCCCAAGCAAACAAACCTAATCATCCCAAGAGTAAACTTTAGAATGTGAAGAAAATTCATCTCATCTGTATCAGCTATCAAACTATCAAACACTGCAGTCCTAGGGTCCCAAGATGATCTCCTCGAAGAGGCATCACCCCGATGCTGCATCGCTTTGATCATAACTGTCTGACCCTTATGTATAGACTACAATCTCCACTTTTGTAACTCTGAGCCGTAATGTCTAGAAGACCTGAATCCACTACCATGGATCATATCCTACAGATATGCCTCGATGGAATCATAGTATGCAAGTCCACTAGCATACCCGATCCTGGGTATTAGTAAAGAAAATATATCCTATCGTATAACATGCACCCATTCATCTCCTCTCAAAGTTTCCCCAAAATGAAATAGACCAAATATATGAGTTCTTGGAACCCACATCCAAACTAGGAATCCACTATGCCTCATACCAACCAACTCCAATTGTGCTACACTAATCAACATTGTGTCTGTTAATATGTACAACTCCTACCAAAATGTCCTGAGAATTGTGTTGTCCCAATCATGGTCAATGTACTCAGTAACCCTATGGAGTTTAAACGCCTCCCTAAAGAACCACTCTACTACCTGCGAAGCCTCATTCTCTGATGAAGTCTCGAAAATGTAGTCCATGCCATGCACCTCTAGTAGACTTGTGCTTAAATTTGTCAACACACTCTCCCACCTCTGTCTTGAGACGAGTGTAGACTACCATAATCTTGCTAGATAGATATGCCCTGACTTGTTCTTTTGACAAGTCATGTACTCCCTCACATGTCTCCATACATTGTAATCGAGGCCCTTCCTTGGGATCGTCTCTTTGATCTTTTGGTAAGTCTGAAAGTACCCATGATGCCCTGTGAAGGGTGAATCATGTATAACCCTCATGATCTATTCCCTAAGTGTTGATTTGCCTAAGTATATGCTCGCTTCGTAGTGGATGATATTTTCCACTACATTGTACATGTCATCCTGAATATGACCATCCATTGAGTCCCAAGCAAACCAGTCCTTGGAATATCCCACCAAAAGGTGGGACTTCCAATCAACTGAAATCCACGTGAACCAATCCATTGTGTCAGGGATCTCATCCCGACGTGTCTATACATCCTGCAATTGGTCACATGGACACAATGTAAATCATCTGTCATGCCAATCTCCTTGTCCCTGTCTGGATGATAACTTGATCAGAAAAAAATCTTTGGAGAGTACTTTGTCCCATGCCTGAATATGCTCTCCATCATGCCCCATGTCTCACCTAACTGTCTCCAACGATCCTCCCTTTTGCCATTGTATATGAGGATATCATTAATGAACACCAACATAAACCCCTATAGTTGTGGTGTGAATATGGGGTTCTTGTGAGACAAAAAGGTGGCAAATATGTTGGTTAACCCCAATGACCTAACCCATAACTCGTGGAGCCCATAATGACACTCGAAATTGGTCTGGTGATATCTTAATAGAAGATTAGTCTTCAAGGAATATGTTGCTCGATGAAACTCATATATCAACTTCTTTCCCTTGGACAATCCAAACTCACTAATATGCTCAAAGTCCCTGTCAATAAGTCCTCTGAAGGACTAACCCCACAATCCCATACTAATGTGTCCACGTCCTCAATATATCCATTACCATAATAAGTGGGTGTACATACCTCCTTGATGGATGGTCCACAAGGTATATTCTCAACTATCTCCTCCATAGCTAAGCCTTGAGCCTTTAGTGGGTTCTCTAAAATAAGTGGTTCATGGTCCCCAGGATCATGGTGAAAACCCTTAGCACCATACCTCTCCTTAAGCACCTACAAATTAGAGTGCTACTCATGCAGGATCATCACAAGAGGCTTCTTCCTCAAATCATGTGTTCCACCCATTCCCTCATGTGTCACAACTGCTAAAGTTGACTGGAATGATGAAGAATATGCACACTCAACTCTATATGAAGCTCATGTGTAAGCTTCCCATATTCCTCTTCATCATCCCTCAT
>JZKD02S1592889.1:0-10154 GCA_000966675.3 Picea glauca
AAAGAATCAAAGCATCTTGTAACACATCACCTACTACATTTTCTTCTTTATTTTTCTCATGTTGTCCATCTCTTTGTTTCTTTGGAGCTCTGTAGTCTTTCTTCATATGTCCTTTCTTCCCACAATTCCAACACTCTATCTTTCCTAGTTTGGATTTGGATCTTCCCTTCCTATAATTCCCGCGGTTCCCGAAGCCCTTTTCTCTATCCTTTTATCTTCCCCTGTTCTCCATGTTTAATGCATTACTTGATGTCTTACCTGTTATTTTCCATCGCATTTCCTCGCCAAGGATAACACCAACAACATCATCAAATTTTGGAGTGTTTGAACCAGAGACATAGTTACTTACAACCATGACCAAGCCATTCCATATTTATGGAAATGAGCACAATATTAGAAGGGCCCTGACTTCATCATCAAAGTCCACTTTTACAGAACTTAGCTGATTAGTAACCATATTAAATTCATTTAAATGATTTGCAATGGACCCACCTTATGACATATTCATATTAAATAATTGCTTCAATATAAAAACCTTATTGGATGCCAATGTTTTTTCATACAATTTATCCAATGCATCCATCATCTCCTTCGTTGTCTTTTCTTTTAAAATATTGAAGTCTATTGACGCTGCCAAGCTCAACCGTATTGTTCCTAGTGCCTTTCTGTCAAGAACCTCCCATTCTTCATCCTGCATGTCCATCGACTTCTTTTCTATTCCACCCAATGGTAGGAATATATCCTTTTGATATAAATAATCTTCAATATGCATCTTCCATAACTATTAGTTTTGGCTATTAAATTTATTGACCCTAAATTTTCCATCTTCCACCATTGCTCTAGCTCAAACTAGGAACCCTCTTTTCTTGCGAGTTACCTTTCTCTTTGATACTAATTGTTAGAAAAACAAGATCACAAAGAAATAAAATAAAACAAATGCGGAAATAAAACACAGAAGATACACAATACAATAGAGACACAGATATACGTGGTTCACTTAGTGTCAGCTACATCCACCACTAAAATTGACAGGTCCTTCCTTATTATTATCCAACAAAATGAAGGGATACAACCTACAACATACTCGCTATAACTTCCTCTTTTTTATGTCACTGTCTCCTCTCTCAAAATACAATATTCGTGATATTACACAACCATAATATAATTACCTCAAAAAATAAGGTTACCTTCTAAGGAAAAAACCCCTAAAAAATAACTTCTACTATCAGATTTGCGACCATATAATGAACGATCCACATTGACTATGAAATTACAATATTTTACAATGCAAATTTTCCCAATATTTCGCTTCAGAGGTGTTTCCCCCAAATCCCCCACCAGGGGGGGCTACAAAAATTCTTGCCACCCCCCCTGGACTTCCCTGGTGACAGTTGTGGGGGGGAAATCCCCCCCACAACCCCTTTTTAGGGAATGGAGTCCAAGCACGACTAAAAAAAACATTTGAATTAGGAAGATTACCAGGCTCCATAACCAACACCTTTTGCATAAGATACTTTACATTCTCTACTTTCCATTCTTCATGGATTGATGTTGATGGTGCCAATACTTGATTCTTAGTCTGCAACTTCCTTTTCAACTCATGAAAAATATCTCTATGGAATTCCTCATGACATAGCAGTTGATATTGTAATTTTTTCTTCTCTTCCTCGAGAGTTTTCAATTGCATCCTCAATTCAAAATTCTCATTTTGAATATTTTGGTTAATGTTCTTCTGTAGCCTTTCCTTCATGAGGGATTTAATCATTTTTTCCTCTCAACAAGAGTCTTCAAAACCTTCACCAAATTAAGTCTTGGACCTCATCACATTAACAACGTGCAAATACACATCAAAACTAGCTCTGATACCACTTGATCCGAAAATATTTAGATACCACTTATTCATTTAAATTATACATGTTAATATCTAACTTGATTCATAATTAATTTATTGATTGTATTGAGGTGATTTGCAAAAAAAAAACGATGTTGTGCTTCTTATAAAAAATCTCATAAATTGATGATTAATATGAAGAATTATGAGATAACACAATAGAAAATAAAAGAACTCAAATTATACAATATTGATGACATAGTTTACTTCATCTTCAAGTCCCCTTCAAACAGTGAGATTGCTTCTCATAATCCCAAAATGTCAAATTTCATTACAATATGGACTTACAAAAGCCAATCTGAAGGAATCTCTTTAATTTCATTGCTCAAACTCAAAAAAGGAGTTTACCATTGAATTCCTTACGATTTTTTGATAAAAATGAGTATAAATTCAACCATATTCTAAACTGGCTCAATTTTACCCTCTTTACATGCCAAATGATGAACTATGGCGCTCATTAATGAAAATATGGACTAAGACTTTTACAAATGACCTCTTAGCACAAAAATAAAATCACCATTGAAATCCTCTCGAAAAAACAAGAAGAATGAATATAAACATGCTTATATTTGGACAATATACCTCATGACATGCATTTATATGCAACACATAAATTTGGATTTACATGACACACATTTATATGCATCTGTACCTCTTTCTCAGGATCTGTGCATCCTCGAACTATGTTCCTATTTCAGGATCCACGTCGGTTTGGGAATGTGTTCCTGTCTCAAGATATGTGCCCATAAATAGAGCGTGGGCCCCCAACCATACCCAACACAGTTAGTTGATGTAGGCATTATATTAAATATAATATAATCCATTTGTTATAAAAAACCCAATATGTGGTATCTTGGTTAGCAGAACTTATGTTAAGTCATTGGAATAAAGAATGTTCCTCCTAGATTCCTTGGGAGGTTGGCGGTGTTCGACAATGCATATATTCCAATAGAGGATGAACACCTTTAGTAACCACTCACACAACTAGATCAAAGATCAACACACCAATATTTTGACATGGTAAAACCCTTACGGGGAAACATCCACGACCCCAACCAATGTGGCCACCTGGAAAAAATTATTAATGTAAAATAAAAAGAGTAAAAAGAGATTTACAAGAGAGTTTCTCACAATCGATCATCGGAAAATGAGCCTCCATGCTCTTTAATTAGCGATCATGGAGCAATCGGGTGTTAAGCCACAGATCAATGTAGCTGCTAATATTGAGGAGAATATGAACCGTCTGATCACTTTATGTTGAGAATGCATACTAATGCATACTAACTACAAATGCATACTAAAGAAACACACTTTTACCCAATGACACATTAGACCAAGTAGATCTTAACTAACTCCTAAGTGTCTAAATATCCTAACATCCCCCCTTAAGAACAACTTGGGATAGGATTGAAGGATTTACAATAGTGACACAATAGGAGAAGGAAGGAGGCATTAGAGCCTATCCCCCCTTAATGAAAACTTCCTGAACACCTAACATAGATTGAAGCTTGGAAAACTTCACTTCTGGAAGAGACCTTGTGAAAATGTCTGTAACTTGATGTTTTGTAGGGAAAAAGATCACTTTGATAACTTGATCGTGGATGATATTTTTGATGAAGTGCATGTGTAGCTCGATGTGTTTTTTACATTGATGTTGAACTATTTCTTTGGAAATATTGATGTCACTCTGATTGTTGCACCGAAGGCTGGTCGGATGCTGCTACTAGAATCCAAAATCTAAAAGGATCTGTTAAATCCACAAGACTTCTTGACTTGCATTTACCGCTACCCGGTACTCTACTTTTGTTGAATAAACTGAAATAGCTTATTGTTTCTTACAGGCCCAAGTGACAGGTCCTGAACCAACCAAGTGACAGGTCCTGAACCAAGGCTGAAAACATAACCTGCAGTAGACTTCCAATCATTAGGGTTTCTGGCCCAATCTGAATCAGTGAAACCAACCAATAAAGGATCCCCCCTTGAACTGTAATGTATCCCAAATTGAACTGTACCTCAGACATACCAAAGTATACTTTTAGTTTCTTTCCAATGGATTTCATGGGGTGTTTGCATATACTGGGCAACAATACTAACAAAAAATGAAATATCAGGACGGGTATGAGTCAAGTATAAGAGGATACCAACTAAATGACAATACAAAGTGGCATCAACTTCGGGAGAAGTGCAGGTGGTAGCAATCTTGACTCCAGACTAGAAGGGAGAAAGGGATAGATTACAATATTCCATGTGGAAGCGACGAAGAAGGTCACAAGCATACTTATACTAGGAAAGAAAAAATCCTTGATTTATTTTCAAAACTTTGAGGCCAAGGAAATAGTGCAAAAAACCTAAGTCTGTCATTTCAAATTTCTTCTTAAGGATGGTTTTTTTGAGTCACTACTGGTAAGGATAATGTCATCAACATAAATGACACAAATTATGATATGGCTTCCTACTTTCTTGGTATAGACATTAGGATTACAATGGCATCTAGAGAATCTAGTGTCAATAAGAAAGTTGTCCATTTTGGCATACCAAGCTTGGGGAGCTTGCTTAAGACCATAAAGAGATTTCTTAAGGAGACAAACAAGGCTAGAGTCATTCTAGACATAGATAAGAGGTTGTTCCATGTATATTTCTTCTTTCAAATGCTCATGCAAGAAGGTATATTTAACATTCATCTGATGGACCTTCCCTTTATGTGAGACGACAAAGGAAAGAACAAGGTGGATGGAATTCATTTTCTCTATAGGGGAAAAGGTTTCATTATAGTCAATTCCTTCAACTTGGGAAAATCCTTTGGAAACTAGCCGACCCTTTTTCCTTTCAACACTTCCATATGATGCATACTTAGTTCTATAGACCCATTTACATCTCACAAGTTTTCTTCCTTTTGGAAGAGGTACAAGATCCCAAATATTATTTTCCATTAAAGAATGATACTCTTCATTCATTGTTGTCTCCCAATATGGATGACATGAAGCTTCTACAAATTTCTTTGGATCATGAGTCTCTAAAACTTGATCCAAAAGAGAAGAGGCCTGCTGAAACCGTGGACATATATGACGATGATTTAAAGGATCACCGACAAGATCACCATTGGACATACCTATCTAGGAAGCAGTGGTGCTGGTGTTGGTTCAAGTTCAATGTAATCATCTGGAGGAAGATGAGTAGGCAGCGGTGGATTTTGATCCTCATTGTCATCATCTGAAGAAGAAAGAAAAATAGGAACAGAAAAAGGCACAAATGCTGAAGATGTCTCGTAGGTTGAAGAAGGCACAATCATTGAACTAGACTTGTAGGCCAAGAGATTTTCATCAAATTTAACTTCTCTTCTAATAATAATTTCATTACAATCTAGTTGAAGAAGTCTGTAACCTTTGACATCTTCAGAATAACCAACAAATATACACTTCTCACTTTTAGGCTGCAATGCTTTCCTTTTCTCGTCAAGAATGTGAGCCCATGCTATACTGCCAAATAAACGAAAGTGAGTTACATCTGGTTTAATTTTAGTTCATTCTTCTGGGAGTGTGATTTACTATGTAATTTTCACAGTTGATGGCTTATGCCTAATACTTTATACTTAATCCCTTAGATTGGATCAAACAATTAGCCATTTTTTTTAATGTGTAGTTCTTTCTCTCAACAACACCATTTTGTTGTGGTGTATATGGAACAATGTGTTTCATTTGGATGCCCTATGTAGTGTAGTAACTTGTAAAATTATTGTTCACATATTCACATCCATTATCTTATATTAACCTTTGAATTTGATGTCCATATTGATTTTCTACAAGGGCCTTGTAGGACAAAAGCTTGTCAAAAACTTAACTCTTAAGTTTTAAGAAGTAAACCCAAGTACGCCTGGAAAACTCATCAATGAAAGTTAAGAAATACTCACACCCAGAAAAAGAAGGATAAGAGAGTGGACCACACAAGTCACTGTGAATAAGAAGCAAAGGGCCTGAGGTGTGCTAAGAGGCACGTTTGTCAAAACTATCCCAATGATGTTTGTTGAGAACACAACCGACACAAGCACCATCTCTGCATGAAACAAGAGGAATACCAATCACCATTTGTTGATTACATAGTTGCTTCAATGAACGATAGTTTATATGACCAAACCACTCATGCCAAAGTTTTCAAGTCATCGCTATGAGAAACAAAAACTGATGTAAAAGATGATGACCCAAAGTTTTCAAACTTGTACAACTTGGTAATATCACGAACAATTCTAGTTGCAAGAACATGTTGAGGATAGTTTATATCCTTGATTATAACTTGGTGAGGTTAAAACTCTACGGTCTTACCTTCACCTGAATGAGTGATTTGATATACTAATAGAAGGTTACACAAAATAATTGGAATACATAATACATCATTGAAATGACCATTATATACCTGAATTGTTCCAGATCCTACAACACTAAGAGATTTATCATTACCAATAAATATTTTCTTCGTGCTACATTGATTTAGAGTAGAAAATATGGATTTATCCTTAGCCATATGATAAGATGCTCTAGAATCAATAAAACACTCATCATAAGAAGAAGTAGAAGTTGCATTGAAGGAGAAACCAGAAGAAGAAAGTGCATTTTTGTGAGAAGAAGAAGAAGAAGAAGTATAATCAATAGTGATGCTGTGCTTCTTCATTGCTTCTTCTAAAGCTGCCATATTATTGAAACATTTGGACTCATCATGACCATATTTTCCACAAAAGTTGCAATGTCTGTTAGTCTTGTTATTTTTAGATTTTTCTCCTTTGTCACCATTAGGAGATGAAACTGTCTGAGTGGGTTTGGGACCCTTNAACATCCCCCCTTAAGAACAACTTGGGATAGGATTGAAGGATTTACAATAGTGACACAATAGGAGAAGGAAGGAGGCATTAGATCCTATCCCCCCTTAATGAAAACTTCCTGAACACCTAGCATAGATTGAAGCTTGGAAAACTTCACTTCTGGAAGAGACCTTGTGAAAATGTCTGTAACTTGATATTTTGTAGGGAAAAAGATCACTATGATAACTTGATCATGGATGAGATTTTTGATGAAGTGCATGTGTAGATCGATGTGTTTTTTACATTGATGTTGAACTATTTCTTTGGCAAGATTGATGTCACTCTGATTGTTGAACCAAAGGCTGGTCGGATGCTGCTACTAGAATCCAAAATCTAAAAGGATCTGTTAAAGCCACAAGACTTCTTGACTTGCATTTACCACTACCTGGTACTCTACTTTTGCTGAATAAACTGAAATAGCTTATTGTTTCTTACAGGCCCAAGTGACAGGTCCTGAACCAACCAAGTGACAGGTCCTGAACCAAGGCTGAAAACATAACCTGCAGTAGACTTCCAATCATTAGGGTTTCTGGCCCAATCTGAATCAGTGAAACCAACCAATAAAGGATCCCCCCTTGAACTGTAATGTATCCCAAATTGAACTGTACCTCAGACATACCAAAGTATACTTTTAGTTTCTTTCCAATGGATTTCATGGGGTGTTTGCATATACTGGGCAACAATACTAACAAAAAATGAAATATCAGGACGGGTATGAGTCAAGTATAAGAGGATACCAACTAAATGACAATACAAAGTGGCATCAACTTCGGGAGAAGTGCAGGTGGTAGCAATCTTGACTCCAGACTAGAAGGGAGAAAGGGATAGATTACAATATTCCATGTGGAAGCGACGAAGAAGGTCACAAGCATACTTATACTAGGAAAGAAAAAATCCTTGATTTATTTTCAAAACTTT
The DNA here is from genome assembly GCA_000966675.3 of Picea glauca. Classification (NCBI taxonomy): domain Eukaryota; kingdom Viridiplantae; phylum Streptophyta; class Pinopsida; order Pinales; family Pinaceae; genus Picea; species Picea glauca. The sequence continues at coordinate 7,659 of JZKD02S1592889.1, forward strand.
GAGGCCAAGGAAATAGTGCAAAAAACCTAAGTCTGTCATTTCAAATTTCTTCTTAAGGATGGTTTTTTTGAGTCACTACTGGTAAGGATAATGTCATCAACATAAATGACACAAATTATGATATGGCTTCCTACTTTCTTGGTATAGACATTAGGATTACAATGGCATCTAGAGAATCTAGTGTCAATAAGAAAGTTGTCCATTTTGGCATACCAAGCTTGGGGAGCTTGCTTAAGACCATAAAGAGATTTCTTAAGGAGACAAACAAGGCTAGAGTCATTCTAGACATAGATAAGAGGTTGTTCCATGTATATTTCTTCTTTCAAATGCTCATGCAAGAAGGTATATTTAACATTCATCTGATGGACCTTCCCTTTATGTGAGACGACAAAGGAAAGAACAAGGTGGATGGAATTCATTTTCTCTATAGGGGAAAAGGTTTCATTATAGTCAATTCCTTCAACTTGGGAAAATCCTTTGGAAACTAGCCGACCCTTTTTCCTTTCAACACTTCCATATGATGCATACTTAGTTCTATAGACCCATTTACATCTCACAAGTTTTCTTCCTTTTGGAAGAGGTACAAGATCCCAAATATTATTTTCCATTAAAGAATGATACTCTTCATTCATTGTTGTCTCCCAATATGGATGACATGAAGCTTCTACAAATTTCTTTGGATCATGAGTCTCTAAAACTTGATCCAAAAGAGAAGAGGCCTGCTGAAACCGTGGACATATATGACGATGATTTAAAGGATCACCGACAAGATCACCATTGGACATACCTATCTAGGAAGCAGTGGTGCTGGTGTTGGTTCAAGTTCAATGTAATCATCTGGAGGAAGATGAGTAGGCAGCGGTGGATTTTGATCCTCATTGTCATCATCTGAAGAAGAAAGAAAAATAGGAACAGAAAAAGGCACAAATGCTGAAGATGTCTCGTAGGTTGAAGAAGGCACAATCATTGAACTAGACTTGTAGGCCAAGAGATTTTCATCAAATTTAACTTCTCTTCTAATAATAATTTCATTACAATCTAGTTGAAGAAGTCTGTAACCTTTGACATCTTCAGAATAACCAACAAATATACACTTCTCACTTTTAGGCTGCAATGCTTTCCTTTTCTCGTCAAGAATGTGAGCCCATGCTATACTGCCAAATAAACGAAAGTGAGTTACATCTGGTTTAATTTTAGTTCATTCTTCTGGGAGTGTGATTTACTATGTAATTTTCACAGTTGATGGCTTATGCCTAATACTTTATACTTAATCCCTTAGATTGGATCAAACAATTAGCCATTTTTTTTAATGTGTAGTTCTTTCTCTCAACAACACCATTTTGTTGTGGTGTATATGGAACAATGTGTTTCATTTGGATGCCCTATGTAGTGTAGTAACTTGTAAAATTATTGTTCACATATTCACATCCATTATCTTATATTAACCTTTGAATTTGATGTCCATATTGATTTTCTACAAGGGCCTTGTAGGACAAAAGCTTGTCAAAAACTTAACTCTTAAGTTTTAAGAAGTAAACCCAAGTACGCCTGGAAAACTCATCAATGAAAGTTAAGAAATACTCACACCCAGAAAAAGAAGGATAAGAGAGTGGACCACACAAGTCACTGTGAATAAGAAGCAAAGGGCCTGAGGTGTGCTAAGAGGCACGTTTGTCAAAACTATCCCAATGATGTTTGTTGAGAACACAACCGACACAAGCACCATCTCTGCATGAAACAAGAGGAATACCAATCACCATTTGTTGATTACATAGTTGCTTCAATGAACGATAGTTTATATGACCAAACCACTCATGCCAAAGTTTTCAAGTCATCGCTATGAGAAACAAAAACTGATGTAAAAGATGATGACCCAAAGTTTTCAAACTTGTACAACTTGGTAATATCACGAACAATTCTAGTTGCAAGAACATGTTGAGGATAGTTTATATCCTTGATTATAACTTGGTGAGGTTAAAACTCTACGGTCTTACCTTCACCTGAATGAGTGATTTGATATACTAATAGAAGGTTACACAAAATAATTGGAATACATAATACATCATTGAAATGACCATTATATACCTGAATTGTTCCAGATCCTACAACACTAAGAGATTTATCATTACCAATAAATATTTTCTTCGTGCTACATTGATTTAGAGTAGAAAATATGGATTTATCCTTAGCCATATGATAAGATGCTCTAGAATCAATAAAACACTCATCATAAGAAGAAGTAGAAGTTGCATTGAAGGAGAAACCAGAAGAAGAAAGTGCATTTTTGTGAGAAGAAGAAGAAGAAGAAGTATAATCAATAGTGATGCTGTGCTTCTTCATTGCTTCTTCTAAAGCTGCCATATTATTGAAACATTTGGACTCATCATGACCATATTTTCCACAAAAGTTGCAATGTCTGTTAGTCTTGTTATTTTTAGATTTTTCTCCTTTGTCACCATTAGGAGATGAAACTGTCTGAGTGGGTTTGGGACCCTT